>BQNB010101976.1:0-24352 GCA_026074375.1 Tanacetum coccineum
ATGATACGAATCCAGAAATCACATTTGGAGAACTTGGCATACAACTTCTCTCTCTTGAGTAATTATAGGATTATTTTTAGATGATTTGCGTGCTCTTCTCTGTTACGAGAGTAGATAAGAATATCATCGATGAACCCTATCACAAATTTATCCAAGTATGGTTTACACACATGATTCATGAGATCTATGAATATAGTAGGCGTGTTAGTTAAACCAAATGGCATCACTTGAAATTCATAATGTCCATATCTTGTTCTGAAAGCGGTCTTGGGAATATCTACATCCCTGACTCTCAGTTGATGATAACCTGATCTCAAGTCGATCTTCGAGTAAACACTCGAACCTTGAAATTGGTCAAATAAGTCATCAATCCTGGGTAATGGGTAATGATTCTTTATGGTAAATTTATTCAACTCCTAATAATCGATACACATTCTAAAAGATCTATTATTCTTTTTGACAAATAAGACAGGAGCTCCCCAAGGCGAAGTACTTGGCCGAATAAAACCTCGGTCTGCTAACTCTTGAATTTGGATAGATAATTCCTGCATTTCTGAAGGAGCTAATCTATAAGGTGCTCGAGCTACAGGTGTTGCTCCTAGAATTAAATCAATTTGGAATTCTACTTAACGAACGGGAGGAATGCCAGGTAGATCTTCAGGAAAAAAAATTGGGAATTCTCTGACTACAGGTATGTCTTCTAGTCGTTTCTCGTCCGACTTCTTTTCCATTATTTGGGCTATGAAAACTTGACATCCCTTGGATATATACCTTTCGGTTTTTATACAGGATATGAGATTTAGTCGGGTTTTACTTCGGTCACCTCGAATGATTAATGTTTCACCGTCGATGGGAATGTAGACGACTTTCTCGTCACAGATGATCCTAGCATGATACTTGGATAACCAATCCATACCAATGACGACATCGAAACTACCGAGTTTGATCGGCATAAGATCAATTTTGAAAGGTTGGTTTAACAAAGTCAGAGTTGCACCCTGAATAACGGTGTTTGTGCTTACTAGGTTTCCGTCAGCCATTTCGATATTGTAAAAGGTATCTATTGTAATGGGTGGAATATTTAGCTTAGAGGCAAGAGATATGGATACGAAGCTTTTATCGGCTCCAGAATCAAATAATACTCTAGCTAGATGTTGGTTTAGAAGGAACATACCCGTGACTACGTTCGGGTCTTGGTGAGCATTCCTATCCCTCAACATGTAGGCTCTTCCCTGGGCATTGTTGTTGGTGGTCTTTCGGCACTGATTTGCATAATGCCCTTTCTCTCTACAGGCATGACAAGTAACTGTCACTGGTAGCAGATTACTTCCAGTGGCTGGCCCTTTGTTTCTATAGTTCTTGGTCAGATGGCCCACCTTGTTGCAAGTATTACACTTAATAGTGCAAGGTCCTGTGTGATGCAGAGTGCATTTCTTACACAAGGGATAGTTTCTAATATACCTATTATTTTCAGTTGGAGTGACAGCATAAGACCTGAAGGTTTCTTGTCTTCTGTTCTGTTATGGTTGGTGATTATTGTAGCGGTTGTTGGTGTTGATGTTATGGTAGTTGTTGTTGTTGAAAGTTCTTCTGTCGTCAAACTTTCATTTGTGATCACTTGATACTTGCACCGGAGTGTGCTTTGTTACCTGATCTATTAGCCTCTGGGCTATGTTAATGGCTTCCTCTAGAGTTTGAGGTTTAGAGGCGGTAACATTCCCTTCAATACTTCGAGGCAATCCCCCGATGAAAACTTCCATCATTTTCTCAGAATCTAGCACCATAGTGAGACATAAGGTTGCCAATTCCTGGAATCTTCTCACATATGTCTTGAGATCATTCCCCTTCACAGTCAGATGGTAAAATTTGTCTTCCATCTTCTGGACCTCAGTTCGGGGACAATACTTCTTTATCAAAAGCTTCTTGAATTCAACCCAGGTAATCTTGTAAGCTTCTTCTATCCCAATAGGTTGGGCAAAAGAATTCCACCAAGATAGAGCTTCTTCAGTTAAAGTACCAGTATCAAACTTCACCTTGCAGTCTTCGGTACAGTTGCTACAGGAGAATACTGATTCAGTTCTTTCAAACCAGTGGATGAAACCAATAGCACATTCCGTACCTTTAAAGTTGATAGATTGGCAGCTCATGAACTCTTTGTTGCTACACTGTCTTGCTACAGGAGCTTCTCTTGGTCTGGTGGTATTATCAGTATTTGCCATGTTAGCGGCTTGTGCTTCCAGAGCTGCGAAAACACTATCAGCAACTAGTTTCTTGATGGCAGCCTAAGTCATGGCTGGTGCTTCAGATTTTGATGTCCTTTTGGGAGGCATTCTATCAACATAAGACAACACGTAATAAGAAAGATATCACAAGTCTTAAAATGCAATGCTTATTTTTGAACTTTAAGCATTTTTAACAATAGTGATATTGAAATCATAGATACTTATTTGATATGAATTCTAACAAGCATCAGCCTTATTAGTTTATTTTCTAGGGGTCACGGTAAGATTCATAATGATGAAGACGGAGATGTAATATAAGACACATGATGAATATAAAACGGGATCACCATTGTATTATGTCATGAACAACTTGCCTTTGTACTGTACATAGTCAAAATTTGACAAGTGATGTTATTTATACCACACATCCCGTGGCTAGGTTCTATAACTTGTATCTAATCTAGTAGTCCGATGGTCCTTCCTGGCTGTTCTTGTGTTCATAGATTGCATTCAAAATACTTTCCTTATCTGCTTGGTGACGAACCTGGATATCTTTGATAATTTGTTTTAGATTAGCAATCCTGAAGCGAGCCAGAGAAATCTTGCTGTTATTTCCCAATTGCTTTCTTTGGAGTTTAGCAATTTGAGCACGAGCCTTTTGGAGTTCAGCTTCCATATTGTCAAAATATTTTTGTCTTCTATGTGTTCAATGCGGTCGAGAGAGAGTTCATGTAGGTGATTCAAAATTTTCTCAATTTGCTCCTCGTGACGTTCCAGACTTGTCTTACGAGAGCTTTCTCCTATCTCAAACGTTTGAGGTAGGGCAGAAGTAGAGGAGGATGATCGGTCATGACCTCGTTTCTTAAGTGGAAATAATTCCTCAGGAAGAAAGAATTCTTGAGGATTAAACATTGGAGATAGCATTGAAGATGGAGGCACAATGGTTGGCGGTGGAATAGGTGATTCTTTAGCATAGTATGCTTGCATGACCTTCATATATGGGTCATCATGAAAAAATGAAAGAGTTGGTGAAGCTATTGGAACTAAACCAAATGAGTTATTTGAAGAGCTAGAATAAGTATTTCCTGGTGAAGCTGGGACATAGTCCGGTGAAGCCGGGATATAGTCCGGAAAGTTAGAGGAAAAAGCATCCCCAATATCGGAAGTAGGGTGGTTGGGAGAAGAAATCACTCTGTTAACAACCCAGCGCTAAATAACATAAGTTATTTATATAATAGTATAATAGTTATGTACTTTACATACTATTCGGGAGATGTAGTAGCACGAAGGACTTTTTTGGATGGAAAAAGAAAAGTAGTTATAGTTAAGGTTTCAACCTTGTTCTTTATAACCGTGGCTCTTGATACCAATCTATAACACCCCCATTTTTACATATATAGCAGCGGAAGCTAATCTGGGGAATTATTTCATAGTACAACAGTCATAATCATAGAAAACGACTCATTTTGTAAAATTTATTATCATTCATTTAATTCATCAGAGTTTTACAAGAAAGATATCCAAACATCTAGAAACATAAAGTTTTGAATGATAAACATTTAGTCCAGCTTCAAGTCCGTGTCTCTTCGTGCCATAAGATGCTCAGTTACTTGAGATAAACATGCTAAAAAGTCAACACAAAGGTTGAGTGAAATTCATAGGTTTATGTTAAACAGTTTGAGTACAAGTTCGATAGTGGGTTACGTTGTTACACACCCATAAGTGTAATAATTTCAATGAGTACAATTATTATAGAAAACAGTATTATTGCCCTAAGCACATGACAATCCCGAGACCTTGAGATCAACAATAATCACAAGAGTTGCCCAACGGGTGCATTTGTTAAACACCCCACATAGTGAGATAATAAATGAATGCGATTTGGTTACCAGAAAGTATAGGTACACCAACGGGGAAGTTCAGTCCCAAATAGATCTATTCACAGCATTTCTCGCTTACTCCGAAATAATAAACGGGATCATGATAGAGGGGTCTTAATGGCAAAGTAAGGACTTAGGCAATAATGCATCAAAAAGCATACAGTTAGAAAAATAACATGTATTCATGATTTTATAGCATGTTAACAACCCCCTCGCTGGGTTTATGAAAACATTTCACATATTTTAAAATGTGATGCTATGACTCACCCTTAACAGTGAAATCTGATAGATGGCAAAAGTATATCAAGTGAAAAGTACACGGCCTCTGTCACGTACCTCTGGGGTAATATTCCAATCTTAGATGTGATGGATTCTGTTTCAAAACGTCTAAAGTTAAACGTTATGACTTTGTATTTATTAATTTATGGAAATATTGTAACCCACTGTTCTGGCTTCATAATCCAAGAGGCCATGTGTAGCGTTTTGAGGAGTCATGAGGGGCACTTTAAATCATAAACCCAGCAAACTCGTCAAAACAAATACCCAAATGGAACCCCTCACATGAAATTCCCTAGTATCATGATACGATAAGATTTCAAGTTTCTTCAAAAGCTAGTTGATGATAAATTACGTTAATTATATAACGTAACTGATTTTTTTAAATGTCGATTGATGATTAATAACGATAAACGTGTCGGGTTTTAATAAAATTGGGTTTTATAACATTTTTATATATTTTTTTAATTTTTATAAAAATATAATATTTTATATTTTAAGAATATCAAAGTGGCAAAAATTACCCTTGGATTATAATTAATTACATAATTAATCTTTATATATATATAGTATAAAATTTAAATCCCTTAACTTTAAAACTAGGCAAGAATGACCCTTGGAGTTATAAGTTTCATAAAGTGACATTTTCAGCCCTTGTAGTTAATAATTTCCAAAAGTTACAATATATACCCCTTGCATGTAAATATTTTAAAAAACTAGTCCAAAATACATGCAAGCTTAATTTAGGATTCCAAAAGAGTTTTGCAGGTTATAGCTTATCATAATAAGCTAAAATAAATTAGGAAAAATAACTTTTACAAGCTTATAGCTTATAAAAATGGTTTTCGAGTTCAAAATGCCAAAACGGGTTCATTTGGTTTGAAAAATTAATCTAACGGGTTAGGGATTTTAAGACTTGATATAGTGCTTATAGAAATGATAAATAAGCTTATTAGAATAGCTTATAGTAACAACTTGTGATTATAGCTTATGGATTTAAAGAAAACGTATTTTTAGGGTTTTCAAGGGTTCGTTTGGTTTGGAAATTTATACACGCATGAGTTTTTGACTCCATGATTTTAACAAGAGTTCTAATATGATCAAAAGGGACATATTAAGGATTTAAAATAGTAGACAAGCTTATAGAACCTGAATTCGAGCTTATTGCTTTGGAAATGGGTCGAAATGAGGGCTTGGGACTCGTACGCCTAGAACTCTACTTGCAAGGCTTTGTTTTTTGATTTCTTGGCTTCACTATTGCTCTTAGGACTCCTTAGGACTTCCTTGATCAGCTTAGAACTCCATTGATAGAAAGATAGAAAGATTGAAGGTGTGAGTTTGAAGTGAGGGTATGCGTCTCTATTTATAGTGTCGAATGGAACTTGGAGCCCAAGTTGAGTGTCATGCTTAGTTTCAAGTCTAGGGGCTGATTAGGAGAAGCTAGGTTGATGAGTATTGAGGTCTAGAGACTAGACATAAAGTATTGGAGGGGGTTTTGGAGGGGTGAGGTGTCACGGCTTAACAAGAACAATAAGGAGGGGATGTGGCTTGTTTTGTGGCCAATAAATGGAAGAAAGGGGCTTGTAAGCTGCTTAGGAGCTGAAGTAGCTTAGTCATAGTGAAGCTTGGGTGCTTGGTTCGTTAGGGCACGAGTTAGGGTTTTTGGTTTTAGATCGAGTTAGGTTTAGGTTTTAGGGATAGATTAGGGTTTATTTTTTAATGTTAGGATTATGTTTTAGTGTTTAGGATTAAGGTTTTACGTCAATGTTGAAGTTTTAAATAGAAAAGGGGGTGTCGGGTTTAAATCTTGGAACGGTTAGGGTTTAAGGTTTTAAATGTGTAATTGTAGTATATTGAAAGTTTGTAACATACATTGATTAGTTGTATGAAATTCTTAAGAAAAACGGAGGTAAAATGGCTTATTTGGATTCGTGCTCTATTAGCTTGTACCTTGTGCATTAAAGGAGTTGTACATTACTCTGGAGGTAAATGTATTTGAATTTTAGACATAGCTTGTACCTTGGTATTATATGTATACTTTACATATGATTAGGGTTTAGGCATAAACGTTAACGGTTTATGTTCATTTGATAATAACGTCGTGAAAACTACATTAAATAACGTACATGATAAAATGGATAATAGATCATTGACTTGACATGTTATGATGTTTGCTTGACATAAATGTAGATAGAGTTGACATAGGTAGGTTGCGTGAGCTTGTTTACTTTAGAGATGCAAGTTACGTTGCATAATAAGATAAAGCGAAAAAAATTTACAGTCAAAGTTTATGAAAAAAGAATTCAAAAAGTCAAAAATGGACACTTAATATGGGACGGAAGGAGTAGATGGATATTACAATGCATCTAATTTAATATATGGATAATACAGTGCATGTAATTTAATAGATGGATATTTACATTGATGAAAATTTACGGGTTGTTGTATTGCGGTTAAGTAAAGTAAACTACCAATCATATCATGATATTTAGTGCTATCCACAGAGTCGACTTTGTCGTCCTTAGTGAGCTTGATCTTCGTTGACATTGGCATCTTGGTTGGTTTGGAATCTTCCAACCCGAACTTCTTTAACATCTCCTTGATGTACTTAGATTGATTGAATAATATCCTGTCTTCCATTTGTTTTATTATGAAGACCTAAGAAGAAGTTCAACTCCCCTATCATATTCATTTCAAACTCGTCTTGCATGATTTTCGCGAAATCATTACACAAGTTTTGACACGTGGATCCAAATATAATGTCGTCGACACGTATTTGAATAATGATGAGATGTGATTTAAATTTCTTTGTGAAAAGAGTATTTTCAACCATTCCAATGGAATACTCGTGTTTTAGTAAAAATGCTTTCAGTCTATCATACCAAGCCTTAGGAGCTTGCTTAAGACCATACAAAGCCTTTTCGAGTTTATAGACATAATTTGGTTTTTCGAAATCAATAAAACCCAGAGGTTGAGCAACGTAAACCTCTTCGTTTATAAAACCATTTAGAAAAGCACTTTTTACGTCCATTTTATATAATTTAAAATCATTAGCACAAGCAATAGCAAGAAGCATACGAATAGACTCTAGTCTAGCTACCGGTGCGTATGTTTCATCATTATCTATACCTTCTTATTTATTATATCCTTGTGCTACTAATCTAGCCTTATTTCTAGACACAATACCATTTTCATCTAACTTATTCCTATATACCCATTTGTTCCTATAATTGTTTGTGTTAGCCCTAAAATATGTTGACTAATCCGGAATTACATTTATCATTTATAGTCGTGCCGGGTTAGTTTAGCTAGTCGATGTCGGGACTATATATACCCCCTCCATACTTCCATGGAGGGGTGAAGCTCACTTTCATAAAGTGTAAGTGTGTGTGTGTGTTTTCTCTCTAGCATACACACATCTTCCCATCTTTCACCTTTTAATCTAAAAATAATGGCTACATATTTGTTTCATTTTATCGAACCTTTTGATCTATTTTTACCTGTGTTTATACACGTCATTTATACTCTACTAGTGGCATCAGAGATTAAACCAAGAGCATTTGTATCATTTGCTTACTGTTTTGTTATCATGTTACCAGGCTGTTCAAGGTTGTTACCAAGATGTGTTTTTACAGGTTCTATGTTTAACAGAATCTGTTTCGTGGGTAACGATTCTTCTTCTTCTATGAATCTACCACGAAAACAATTATGTTGTTGTCTTTTTATAAGTTCTGTCAATTTAACTGGTTATACATATGCTTAGTTTTGTGCTTACAGGACACTTTTATAGAAGAAACAAAATTGGGTTTGAATATTTTTCTTGGTGGCGGTTTGGCAAACATAAAAACTAGATCCAGTTTTTAAGAAAACAAAAGTTCAACAGTGACAGTTGCCAGCGGTTTTCCATGGCGGTTTACCATGGTAGTTTAACGTAGCGGTTTAGGATAGGTGGCGGTTTGCTATTTATCATGGTCTGACTAAAATGAACCTCTACCAAATTCAAAACTACATGGTGGTTTGGTGTCGGTGGCGGTTTGGTATTGGTGGCGGTTTGGTGTCAGTGGCTGTTTGGTGGTAGAAGTTTGGTTAGCAGCGGTTTGCCTCCACTTGCCAGCGGTTTGGTTCCAACAACCCAAACCGGGTCAACTCGGTATTTACCGAGTTGACCCGGGTCGACTCAACTGAGTCATGTCACAATGAGTCAAAGGTCAAGGTCAACAAAAAAGATAATGAAAAAGGAACAATGACTCGAACCAACGACCAACAACTTACTACAACATCATACAACCACATCAAATCCTCACATCTAAATCTAAACCCATCGTCACAACATCTACAACAAATCCGACAAATCTACTACCTAATCTCTTAATCCCATCGTCAACATCACCAACTCCATCTCTAATCATTAACAAGACTCAAAAAACAAACATGATCTTATATTCGTTTTTGTGTTTTTCAATTAATATGCAAGACCTTTAAAGATCGAAAACACGAAATCACATCATCATAGATCTGTGAATATGAAAAACCATCTTGTTTATATACGAAATTAAAGATGAGTAATAACAACTGTGTTACACTTAAATCTCTATTTCGATGGACTCAAACAATTACCTACCTGAGACCTCTTATGAGATCTTGAAGCCTTTGCATCGATTGTACTCCAAAAGGATTGAGATTGTTTTGTTTCGTGTGAAGAATAATCAAGAAGAGATTCGTCTGGGTTGTATTACATGAATGATAATATGTTTTAATTTTTAATGGATGATTGGAGAGTTCCTGCATATGGTGTGATAAGAGAAAACACATATGGGGGCGTATTGTTTATGAGGAAAAATAGGGCAACATTATGTTATATTCTTATTATTAGGGTATTAACAAAAATTGGATTTTTCTGGTGTTATCAAAATGGACTAGGCCCATTCGTTCTTTTGGAAAATAATTATCCACTGGACGATTTTCTTTAAGTGGGTTGCATATTCACAAATAAACATGGGCTAAAACTTAATGATATAGAATGGACCGGGTATGCTTATTTGATTTGGGCTACAAACTTAGGCAGGTCGGGTTTACTAATAAAAATGGGCCCAAATTTTTTTGTTAATTGGGCTAATATTATTAATTAGGTCGGGTATTAACACACTATCATGACAAATTGAACTATACAATGTTTATTCGTTGACGACAATTCAAAATAACATTTGTCTTAATTCAATAACATTCTCGAACAAAAACACAACAAACACGATACATAACGCTAAAACGATCCTGAAAAGATTCAATAAATGACAATCGGCTAAAGATTCTAATTACGATGACAAGTGATCACGAAGTTGATTTAGTATCCCTTATTTGAGATTGAAGTGGGTTTCATGAAGGAGTCTACTTATTTCATCATCGAGACTTCCTTCTATATTCTACCCCTTTTCTTTAAACCCAATATATCAATTGATGACTTTCTTAAACGTATACAGCTTATGATTAAGACATGAATTATCTAGTTTCCAGTATTCGAGTGGTTGGTTAAAGACCTGGATAACTATCACTGAAAGGAGTTACGTTGTAGTACTCAGTGTCACACGCAGATGTCGATGTGGATAATTTTAAGAGGTGATGTACCTCTTATACTTTTTGGACTTGGATATAGAGTACTTAAAGATTTAATCTTGCACTGTTCTTTAATCAACAACAGTGCAAGCTTAAGTAACAAATTTGGGGGATTTTACTTCATTTTCAGGTTTGGTATATCGGGTTTACTTCACCAAGTGATCACAACAATAGCCGACAGAATACGAGGTTGGTAAGTTAGCTAGGGAGTTTAAAGGTTGAGATGTAATCAGCAATTCTCACGAGATATTATTATGCTATTCCAAGACAATGGTACTTCATAGTCTAAGCAAAATTCTCAAAGTTCTTCAACGACATTCATATACAAAACCTTGATTATACCAAGTTTTCTTGATTCTTGCTTCGTCTCCTACTACGGTTTGTCAAGTTAAGAGCGTAATGGTTCGTTTGGATTTCAAGATTTATGCTTAAGACAAGAACTTCTCGAGTATATGTGCGTACACAATAATGATGCTTTCGAGAGTTCAAAACCATCATGGGGGGGAAATGTGTACTTTGATGTTACCATGTCAACTTCCAGGGGGAAGTAGTGTACACTACTTTACTTTGTATGGTTTGTGAAGTATTCTGCATACGTGAGAAGAATTGTTGTTGATTTCTCGCATGTACCCCCGAACGAATATTCACCAAGAGCCAATGACAAGAAGTAGTAGTATTTGGTGTGGTTTTTCTTCTACAAACTTCTGTTGTGCACTTTAATGACAAATAGAAGATTGTTCAAGCTACATCAAAGTTTCAAAATCTGCTTAAGATAGGGATGTTGGTTTGGGGGGAAACTGCGTCAGAAACTTCGCCAAAAAGGAGTCTATGAAGAAAGCTTTTCAAGACATATTTCATGGATTAGGGGGAAGTTAATCCAACTCATGCATACTACAATGGGTCCAAAACAAGTAAAGACAATGGAGATCCAAGCTGGAGAACAAGGTTCAAGACCAGAAGAACTTAGAAGACATCTACAGCTTTGGAAGTGCTTTGGAAGACTTTATTACATTGTTATTGTACTTGTTAGGAACATTGTAAGTAATTTCGTATGTCCACATATTGGGAGAAGATTGTTAGCCCTAAAATATGTTGACTAATCTGGAATTACATTTATCATTTATAGTCGTGTCAGGTTAGTTTAGCTAGTCGATGTCGGGACTGTAAATACCCCCTCCATACTTCCATGGAGGGGTGAAGCTCACTTTCATAAAGTGTAAGTGTGTTTGTTTTCTCTCTAGCATACACACATCTTCTCATCTTTCACCTTTAAATCTAATAACAATGGCTGCATATTCGTTTCATTTTATCCAAGCTCCTGGTCTATTTTTACCTGTGTTTATACACGTCATTTATAATTAGATACACAAATTAAAGATGAAAATAGCTAGGAGATGAGAAGAGTTTTAGAGAGAAGTTAAAGAGAGAAACTAGAGAGAGAAAATGGAATGGTTGATTACTTGCATAAGTGTGTGTAACAAATATGAACCAAAACCTTCTCCACACTTGGAGAGGGGTATTTATAGTTAGACATCATATGTTGGAAGCCTAGCTTTTCTAACACGGGTCGGGCTTAGGTTTTGGTTAGACTTAAGCCCGATACACATGACCAATTAGATTACATAAACGAGCCCAATTACCATTTATAGCCTATTACAACACATAATTAATTAAAGACCGAGCTTCCATAATTAGTAGCCGAGCTTCCTTGTTCGACTCAATATTTTGAGGCTAACAATCTCCCCTGAAGCGAGGCTTCCTGCAGATTATGAGCTTCCATGTTTAAAAATATATCTTGAGGCTAACAATCTCCCCTAATGCGTGGTCTTCAAATTCCTAAGGTGAGATATTGAATCTTGCTTCCTTGAACTTTTTGAGATTGCTTTGTCGTTGAGTTCTTGAGTCTTTGGTCTTTATTATGTTGTAGGCTTGTTCCTTCATGCTGTGTGATCTTTGATCTTTAGCCTTTGTCATTGTCTTTTGACTTCGTCTTTATGTCCGAGATCTTTAAATCTTTATCCTTCAGTCTTGATCATCTTTGCCACCTTGCGATCTTGTATCTTGACCAACATGCTCATACTTTGCATCTTCTAGAAAGCTTGCGAGCAATCACCCTTGACAATCTTTGTCTTGATAATCTTGATATCTTGAAGGAAGATCTTGAATATCAGAGTTTGCGGAAGTCTTTGTCTTTTAGTTTGAGCTTTCTTGATTCTTGAATCTTGTTGCTTATAGTATGTCTTTGTAGTTTGAGCATGAGCATGTGGTAATGAATCCGACTCTGCTAGAATGAGGTATCTCCATCTCCATCTTTATATGAATCCTGAAATAAAACAGTCAGCAATAAAGGTTTTGGACGAATATGGCTTTGTCATTCGCTTGGATTTGGTTGGATTAGCCTCTAGTTCTGTGAGGACCAACCTGTGATCAGGTAGATTCAATTTAGAAGAATCTCCTTGACATGATTTCCAGCTTTAAGCGTAAGATCATCTAACACAAATGTATTAGATTCACCATGCTAGCTTGTTCCTAATATCGAAACGTCTTGATATGTGCTTAAACACATATCATTTATTTCTTATTATTAAGCTAAAAAAACCAATAATGAACCAAAAATATATGTAAAATACATTGTATATGTATGTTTTGTCAAATGCATTGTGTAGGTAACGGATATGTCAAAAATGGACAAAAACAAAGCAAAATGGACAAAACCGAGCACGGGAATGGAAAGAGTGCAAGAAATCGAAGCCGAAGGACCAACCTTTACCCATTTTATTAGGCCGGGTCAGCCCATTAAGATGTATACATATAAACCCTTAGCATTATTTAAAATTAAAATCCAATCCATAGTCCAAATCCGTCCCTACACTATCTGGCCCAAATTAATAAGAAAGGCCCAAACCCCCTTAGTCCAAGTCAAACGCAGGTATAAAACGGGTCAAAATTTATTGTACATCTTTTTCCCTTTTTCCCTCTCGTTTTCACCTGCAACAAACACTGAGGGTAAAATCTCTCTATACGCACACACTCTCCTTTACTTCTAGAAGCTTATACCTGACACATATGACACCCTCATTTCGCCACGCTGGCAATCCCCAACACAATGATTGGATGATGAGACGTGGCACATGATCCAAGGGCTACAATTGATGGATTAGAGGCGGTTTGGGATGAAGGGCTAGGATTTGATGCTTCAAGAACGCTCCTCCTTCTGGATCCTTCTGCTTAGCACTATAAATAGAGGAGGCCTCACACACTTGGAGGATATCTAGCTTTTTAGGAGTTTAGTAGCTTATTTTGTAATCTTTTTGCTTATAGTCATTTTCTTAATGTAATTTCTTTTAAAGCTTATAATCTCGTTTGAGTATTAATAAAAGACAATTTCATTTTGTTTTAAATTCTATTTTTTTATTAAGCTAACTGTTAAAATGTGGTTTAAATTTACTTAAATAAGCTCAATAAGCTTTTATAACTAATAAGCTAGCCTTTATTCAGTTTAGCTTGTTTTAAGCTAAACTGAATAAGTCATTTACCAAAAATCCACTCAAATAACTGAATAAGCCACTTGGAAGAAGCCAGAAAGGGAAGGGCTTGTAGGGCTTATTCAAAGCATATTCTTTAAGCAGCTTGTAGATTTAAGCTTTTTAGAGCAATTCTAGTCCTTGTTTGAGCAAAGGACCAAGTAAGTTTCATTTTTATCATTTATCTAGCTTAAATTCTGTTTTAGTGTATGAATCTACTTATTTCTGCTTTTTATTACTAAATATTTCTTATATATGTTGCTTGATTGTAGCAAATTTATATACTTATAGTATATATCTCGTGAAAATTTCTTTCCAAAATACTTCTCAATCAAGAGAAATACAAGGTAAAAATCTCACTAAAGAAAACACAATTTGTATATTTTTATCCGGGAAGTATTGTACTACTCGGGTCGTGTCCCAACGAAATCGTGAATTGAGAATTTGGAATATTCGGATTCGAGTTAAGAATGATAAAGGGTTTTTGAATTATTGATTACACTACAAAATATAATAGCACGAATTAAAAACAATTAACTAGCGCGAAATTTAAATGCACAAAACGTAAAAACGCGAGCTAAAACTGAAATTTAAAATCTAAGGCACGATTTTTAACAAACTTAATACCTAAAAATCACAAATTTAAAAAGAAAATTTTAGGAAAAAGAATTGGAATTTTTTATCTATTTTTGAATTTTTTATGAATTTCTAAGAAAAAGTAATTCAATAAAGTCTATTTTAATTTCTAGAAATTACAAATTTAACTGGATTTAAACTTTTAACGAAATTAAATTATAAAAAATATTAAATGTCTACGAAAAATTCTGAAAAATTTACAAAAAATACTAGACTTTATAAAGTTCCTACGAAAAATAAGAAACAAAAATAAGCTTAATGAATAAGCCCGTAATAAGCTTATTTCAGCTTATAAGCCTATAAGTTACAAACACCCTTAAGTACTAGTGCCCTTGAGTCTTTAACGAAAAAGACCCAAGGGCGCAGCGGTATAAGTGTGTGTAAAAAGGGGGTTTGTATCGAGAGGTCACGGGTTCGAGTCTTGCTCACCCGGACCTCTTGTCTTTCCCCCTTTTTTTTATTTTCGAAAACTCTAGGGTAGAAATTGTAAAAGGGGAAAGTAAAGGGTAAGCGGGCAATCTTTCTAGATTTTACACTATAGAATAAATGGGTGCCCCTAAACTTTGAGAAAAGAACTAAACAGACCCTACGATACTAGCTTATTTTTGCTTATTGAAAAAGTGAGATTCAGCTAAAACTTAAAACTACAAACTTATTAAAGAGCTTAATCTCTACAACTTTAACAAAGGGACTTTCTACTTTTAACAACTAAATAAGCTAGAAAATAAGCTTTTTGAAATCTGTCACAGAAACTTGACTTTTCCCTAACTTTTTGGTTTTTGGCTTATTTCTAGCTTAATACTTGATGAAAATGAGAAACAAAAGAAGCTATGTAAAGCTTAAGATGTGCACTAAAGGTTTCTAAAAAGTAAAAGGCTATTAGTTAACAAGATTATAAAAAGATTTGATAGTAAAAAGTGAAAGGTAAATCTTATTACTGAATTAAAGCTTTTACCAATAAGCTAACTAGCTTATTTCTTAATTCTAGAAACTGACAATTTGAAAATAAGCTGTACTATTGTTATAAAACTAATTCTAGATAAAAGGATTCAAAATTTACAATTAAGAACTAAGTAATCAAGAAGAAAATAAGCATGAAATCTAAGTTGCTTTTGTTGCTGCTGATGCACTTTGTTGCTGATGCAATTGGCAAGGAACAAAGAGTGTAGACTTAGCTCTTTCAATGAGAACTTATTTAACCAACTAAATGTATATATCTAGACTTGCTTTAAAAAACTTTGAACTCTAAAAAGCTATAAAACTCTTTAAACTAAAAGTACTTCACAATCTAAGTGCCCTGGTGCAAAAGAAACTTATTAAGCTCTAAAATTTTGAATCTTACTAACTAACTTCTAAAACCTGTTTAAAACTTAATCATATAACCTAACTCAACTTTATAAAGAATTTTGACAAAATGCTGTTGACTTTAGGAGTCAAACACAGCCTAATCCAAACACTCCTTAATCTAACTGTCAAAACTAATCTTGCACTTAAATTCTAATTTCAAGCTTAATCTCCTAAAACCTTTTATCTACTACTGCTTAAACTAAACTAATGAAACTATTTAAGCTTTTAAATGCCTAGCTTATGTAGAAAATTAAGCTAGTTTCTCTACTAGCTTAACTACTTTTTATGACAGAATTTAAGAGAATGAAAGCTAAAATGAATCCTACTACCAAAGTTTAAAACAAATGCATATTAAAACTATCTCAACAAATTTAGACAGGATTAGGCACAAAGAAGAACTAAGGAATAAGCAATTTGAATTAAGCTAAGATGATTTTAAAATGAAATTTAAAACATGAAACCTGAGTTTTTTGTAGTCTCAGAACCAAAGCCACTCTTGTAGAGTGAGTGGCTTAAAAAGCTTGAACCTAAGTGGCTCCCTAGCCTCTAAACCCGAGCTTTAAGCTCAATAAGCTAATTTTAGCTTATTTACCTCGTTGCTTCCAAAATGAACACAAATCACCTCAAGTGATCATGACTTTTGATGTAAATGATGAAAATGAGTAAAGGACTAGCTTAACAACACAATTTGACTGAATTTGAGCTTATGAACAGTAATAAGCTCAAATGAGCTTATTAAGAGCTTATTGAATGAAATTTGCTTAAAATGGAAATCAAAGAACAAAAATACTTGAAAACTGAATTGTTATTGCTAAAATGATGAAGTACAAGAGGAAAGGAAGAGAGTACAAGTGCTTAAATCGTATTGCTAAAAGTTTGAAAGTAAATTGCTTAAAAACGAGAGAATTACAAGACTTAAAAATTTAAAACAAAACAACAACTGAAAAATGAAACCTAGAGCTTCTATTTATAGAGGATTGAAGAAGAGAGGAGTGAGTTTCTTGAATCTTCTACTTAATCTCAGCCGTAGATCATTTTTAGCTCTTTTGTAGCCGTTTGATGAGATTAATGAGGTGTTCGATCCAATGAAATGATGCCACATGGATTAATTGATGTGGGGAAGGGTTTAGAACAGGCTTAAGGTGATAAAGAGGAGCGGGGGTGGAAAAATTTGGTGATTGGGTTGTTAACGAAAAAGGCGGGAAAAGCAGTTAGGCGGTTAAAGGGAGGTTTCAAAAGCGCGTATTCTGTTTAAATCTTTGAAGGGTTTGCACTTTCAGTCCCTGCGATTGCTTGTTCTTTTGTTTAGTGTAAAAACAGTTTGAAAAAGACAACATTGGCCCCTATCTTTCTTTCTTCCTTTTCTCTTTACAAACAACTTTCAACTTTTTTGCAAATTTGATCCCTTGAATCTTCAAAACTCCAAATGGGCCTCTAAACTTTGAACACTTGTCACTTTCAGTCCTTGGCTTTATTATTTTGGCCTTTGACTTCCTTCCTTGCTGTGTCTGGCTGATCCGGCTTTTGATTTCTTTCATTCTTCACTCTTGACTTTGTCTTTTCCCGTTTCTTGTCGGTTTTTGACTGATTTTGCTTCTTTTTGTCCTTTTATCCTTTTCTGCACATTTAACACAAAAGCACACATTTTTCTATTCTTTTGGCATTTTTTGGCTTTTATTTGGCAAAATCCCGGGTAATTTATATATACAATTAAGCATTTATCACTTCCTTTGACGATCGTACCAGAACCTCAGACTCGAGTTGTTCGTTTACTAACTTCTCAATTTTTGGAGTGATCTTGGAGACTTCTTTCTTGACTTGTTCCTTGATTACTTTCTTCATTCCTTCATCGATTGAATCAAGGAATTATTGATTTTTAGTATGAGCCTCTTCTCGAATTCTATCATACTTCAGTTGGACTGCAACATCTACTGCTTCCTTGTTTTCATCATACCCGTTTTCCCACAAATTAGCAAAGATTTTATAATTTTTAAGGTTCTTATTTTGTAGGAGAAATAAAATAAAATAAAATAAAAAAATATATATTAGTATTTACTGAAAAAAAAGATGGGAACAAAAAAATTGTCTAAGACACAATGTAGGTTTTTGTTGGTGAAGCATATTAAGAAGTAATTTGACCAGATAAACTCCCCAGACCGAATGTGTTGAGATTTCTGCCGCTATTTATCCCTTAACCAATTAGATGTGTTGTGTGTGCTAGTCTCATGTAACTTTACTTAACATGCATAGACTTGAAATCATTAGTTAAATGAAGTACTTGTGCTAATCTATCAAGTAGATTTATAAATATGCGAAGATTGGATATTATTATAAGGCTATAGTTTATTTGTTGAATTTCTTTATTAGAGTTTTAAATTGCAAAGAATATAGGATGATAGTGTTGATTACGAATTAGGGTGCTAAAAAAGTTTTATTGTGGAAAACATCAAAGTGCTTATAATGTAAATACTTGTGCGTTTTTTTTTTCCCCGAAGTTCTTAAAATGATTAATTATACGGTGTTCTCTTTAATTTTACAAATTAGAGTTTTGCTCTTAAATGTTTAATCACATATTCAGAGAAAATAAGCTTATATCGTGTATGAAGCTCACATCTTCAATTTATAAATAATGAATTTTTATTTCAAGCGTTTTATACTTTGGTTGTTACTAATTAATAGTAAAATTTTTATTTGCCAAAAAATAGTATGTTGCTTATTTGTTAAAACAATGTGTTGGTGTATAGAAAATGGATAGCAAATTATAAATCCTTAAATTTAATAATTTATAAATACAAATCCTATCGCATATTAAATGTACATGGTGATTTTGTCGGTTCGGCTCGATGTGACATGCAAAAGACCAGGCATGAGGATGTAATTTAAAGGTATGCGTTCTATAATACAGTACACGGACTCTAGTCGGAGATGGCCGATGTGTCGTTCTGAAGAAAAGTGTAACCGGTTCATAGCCTAATAATGTAAATAGTAATTATAATGTTGCATAGTTAGAATATAAAGTAGTAAAAGTTTCTTTTCTAAAACTCAAGGTATTCATTTTTTAAAACCAACAGTTTGCAAACGTTTAAAGGATTTTTCATCTAGAAGTTCACGCGTCTCGATTTTTAATTCCTCGGAATGGGGTCCTTCTATGTCAAGAAGCCTTGAGCACTTACCTGATGAGGTAGGGTTGCTAGAGAAGAAAGTTCATTAAGGACATATGAACCATTCGATGTCTTAGCTAACGAGGTTTTTGTTGTTTGAGTTGTGAGTTTACTAAGTGATTAACATATTAGCCAAAAGGGCCATGTGTAAGCTTAGTCGATGATTCAAACTATCCTAAATATGTTGTGATTTAATGTTTAAATTGAATTTGAAATCACACACTGTAAATATTATGTTATGTCGGGAAGAGAAATCACAAATGTCTGTAATTATAAGTTAGTCTTAGATCTTTGTACGTATCTTAACGGTGATCTTTTTTTAAGCTTAGTATGGGGAAAGTGTGAAAATATAGGAAGTGGCTGAAATTATCTTTTTAGACAATTAATTGTGTATTTGTTCTATGATACTAAATAGTTACACTAAGGTCTGAGTGAAAAACATAACATTATGTTCACACTAAAGAAATAAGTTGGAAGTTAGGCAGTATTTATTAAAGAAAAATCATAAAAAATAATAAATCTGTCGAAAATGGGAATTTTGAGTGTTCTTTATAATTGTGAGTCTCTATTAGCGTCTTGTCATACAAAAAATCTTTGCTACTTTTCAAAGGTGTTAGTTTGGAGAAGTTTCAAAGATTTGGTTATAAGGCATGTAATATTGGTAGGTCACGCAAATCGTTTTTTTTTTTTTTTTTTTTTTTTTTTTTTTTTTTTTTTTCTTTAGTTTTGGGAATTTTAGATAAGTGTAAAATACACATATCTGTTTTCATCTACCAAAAATGGCTCCTAATGAGCTAAAACAATAAATGCAAAGATATGCTTGATTGTTTGTGTTTCTGGTGTATGCAGGTACGAATATATCAATATCACAAGAAAACGATTAAAAACGGGCAAACAGGACACTGTGGATGGAAGAATTTTAGAACACAAAAGAAGCCAAGGACTTCAAAGCAAAGATTCATGAGCCATAAGTACATTTCAGTCCCTCAAGATTTCCAAGTTATACACATAGCCCTTTGAAGTTCCTTTAATGGGCCTTAAACCTAAAAACTCTTACTCGATCCAAACATTTGCTAAAGCACCCATAAAGTCATAGCCCTAATATCCATTATATTATTTAAACCACATAGGACTTTTATGCCATTTATCAACAAGTTCGCTTTTAGTCACAATATTGGGTGTAAAATACCGCACAGGGACGGAAAGTGCCATTAACTAAGTTCAGAAATTCTATTTCTAACCTCTTTTCAGTTAAAATGGCGACCCGTTTTCAGTTGAAAATGGCGCCAAAGGCCTTGTTACTGTTCATTCATCCCCTCCGATTCACCATCAGTCAAAAACAAAGGGCTTCTCAAAATTGAAGGGTACAAACGACTATTCAAGTGAAGTACAACATAACACCAGGGTTAATTACGTCAAATCAAGAGCTCCTATTGGCTAACACAAGCAAAGAAGCCACGTGGATATGAAGGAAGCACAAAGAAAGTTGGGAATTACACTGGATCTACTCTCAAAAGAAGCACAATCAAGTTTACTACACGGATGCCACGCTGGCAATCCGTGTAAGTTATAATTTGATCTAACGGATGAGATTATAGATCCAATCATTGGGAAAACGTACGGATGTGATTGACAGGAGCGTGTGATGCAAGGGAGACCTAGTAGCTTCTTCAGTGGCTATAAATACTCACACTTCACACACATTCAGTATCTAGTTAGTAGTAGCTTTTAAATTTTTAGTTTAAATTCTAGTTTTAAGCTTAATGTAATTTTAAATGTTTTGTAATTTCCTTTTCAAGCAATGTAATCAGAGTTTTTAGTAAAT
The DNA here is from genome assembly GCA_026074375.1 of Tanacetum coccineum. Classification (NCBI taxonomy): domain Eukaryota; kingdom Viridiplantae; phylum Streptophyta; class Magnoliopsida; order Asterales; family Asteraceae; genus Tanacetum; species Tanacetum coccineum. Next base: position 20,482 of record BQNB010101976.1, read on the forward strand.
GAAATCCAGTTTGCTTTGTTATAATCTCTTTTAATTTCACTCTTAAGCTCTCACTTTTCTTTCAATATCTTGCTACTATTACTCATAAGCTCATATAAGCTACTTTTCAGCTCTCATGAGTCTATAAGCTCATGATTTGAGCTTTATTCAGTCCTAATCATATTTAAACATCTAAAATTAGTTTAAAACCTACCTACCTTGAACTTATTGGATTTTGGCTTATGGAAGGGGAGTCAATTATGGAAGGACTCCCAAGGACCTTTACTGGCTTATTTTAAATAAGCCAGAGCTGTAGAATAGCTATAAGAGCACCTTTGTGCCTTGTTAAGCTAGGCAAATAGTAAGTTCTCTTTAAATTTCTTTGTTCTTAAATTTCTAGTTTAATAATTGCTTAAATACTTGTTTACTTTGCTTATCTGCTTATTTAGTTGTTTAGCTGAGCTTATTTGTAATCTATATTACTTATTAATCATGATTTACTATCTGTTTTTAGTTTTTATGGTGTAGGTTTTAGTAGTTCATAATTTGTCTTTAAAAATCAAAAAAATCCAAAAATATTTTCATTTTGCTTTTCAGCTTATTATTTTTTGTTTATCTGCTTATTATTAGTTTATAATTGCTCATTTAGTCTTTAATATAGTTAATCTACATCTGTTTCGTTCTTATTTGCCTTAAATCTGTCTAAAAATCAAAAATACAAAAATAAATGAGTGTTTGGCATTAGCTATTTTGACCTTAAAAAGTCAAAGTGACTAGTGTCCATTGCTTGAGATAGTTTAAGGATCATTTAAAATCAGTAGAGAAGTGATTTTTAGAAGTTAGTTTGAAAATTTGAAAAAGTTAGAGCTTATTTTGAATGATTTTGCACCAGGGGAGGTCTCCTCTTTTCTTTAACTAGCTCAAATTTGATCCAAGCCTCCTAAGCTTGGATAGTTTGTTTAAACTTGTTGAAACACACTCAAATAGAGTGTATATTGCAGGTTATCTCTTAAGGATACCTGCACTTTTGTTTTTGCTCATAGTTAATTGCTCCAGCAGGATTAACCTTTGGTTAATACTGTTGGATTTTCAAATCAAGTTTAGGTTAGCTCAAATTAGATTTAGTTCTTAAAACTTTTCTAGCTTTTAGTCAACATATAGCTTAATATAGTTTAGGACTTGTTTTTCATTTTCTAGTATAATTACCTAGGTACAATTGCTCTTAAAGTTTTCAAAAATCCTTCAAAAAGACAAAAAAAAGTAGTTTATGTCCTTAGCTTTTAATTTTTAATTTTTAGCTTTGAGTAGTTGTTTTTATAAGTTGAATCTATAGTCTATAAGCTGTTAATCTAGTTTTCAAATGCTCAGGTTCATTAATAGCTTATAACTCATAATAGCTTAACTTGATTTTGTGCCTTTAGCTTTTATTTATGAGTTGAAGGTTTAATCCTAGAATTCAGTTAGGGTTAAGTATTAGTTAGGATTCTAGCTTGTTAAAACTAGTTAGTTCTAATCTTAAGGTTTCTTAATCAGCTTCTAGTTTGTAATTTGAGCTTATATTGAAGCTTGTGCAACTGTTTTAGTGTAACCAAGCAAATATGAGCTCAAATACCAACTTATTGATGCCAGCTTATAAATAAGCTGTTTCAGAGCTTTTTAGACATTTTTAGACCAAAAGTGAAGCTTTAAAGTTGCTTAAAATTGTGTCCTTTACAAGTTCTAACTTTTGTTTTTCAAAAATAAGTAAAATAAAAAAAGTGCAAAAAGGGGTGTATTGCCATACTAGAACCCAAGACCTCTCCCTCATAGTCCATACGTTTTACCATTGTGCTTCAATAGCAAATCCAACCATTCTTTGCACCATTTAATAGATAACCACATTTTCAGATTCCTTTTTCTTAATAAGCCGTAGCTTATTAAGCTTAATTTAGGGCTTATTTGTTTAGCTTCATAATAGTTATTATTTTTTTTAAGTCCTTTTTAGCTTTTTAGATTTTCCCTGAATTTTTGGTAATTTTCCATAATGTAGATTAATTTTAATCATTTTTCTAAAGTTTTAAAATCCAAAAATACATAAAAAATAGGAAAAAGTTTTATAAAAATTCAAAAAAATAGTTTTTAGTATTAGAATAAATACTTTTAGGTTTACATTCAGGAAAATCATTTTCAACACTTTTATATTTTAATTTTCATTTTTGAGCTTTTAATTTTAATTTTAAAAATAGAATTTTAATTTTAAATTTAGTTAAAAATAGTTTTCCTAGTTTTTATGTTATTTTAGACTTTTCTAAGTTTAAAAATCATTTTTTTTTAATTTTTAGGACTTAATTTGCTATTTTCTAGGATTTAATTAGATTAAATTAGTTTTTAATTCATAATAAAGTCAAAAATTATCAAAAAAATATTTTTCTTTTTCTTAAAATTTTCTTTTGTCCTATTTTAGGTTTATAAATTTAGTGTATTTTCTTAATTGTCGCGTTTTATTTGTTTCCCGTTAATTGTTTAAGTGTTTAATTGCTTTTAATTGTTCATTTTAATTGTTGCTTTATTTAGTAGTTATAGATAATCAAAAATATATTTTCTCTCATTCAAATCATAATCCGAGCTAAAACGTGGTTTCAATTTCACAAGTCGTTGGGGAAACGACCCGGGTGATCATACTTCCCGGTTAAATATACGTATTATATATTATATATATCTTTTAGAGTGAGCTTTTCTTAAAGGAGTCTTTAGGAAAGTTCTTAATTGCTCTTTTGGAATACTATATTTTATATTTTGTTGCTTATCAACCCTCTAATCATTGGGGAAAAGGAACTTAGCACTATTCCTAAAAAGGATAAATCTAGTGTTGAGGACCTCGTCCCAATCCCAAGTGGATCCAAGGGTGTCTCCGACGATATTTATGATCATTTTGATGCTGAATCTTTGCTTAGTCAAGATATTCTGATCACGTCTCCTAAGATCGATTTTCTTTCCGAGGAATTCGTCAGTGAATTCATTCTTATTCCACCTGGAATGGATAAAGACGAATTTGATGAAGAAGAAGTTGATTGTTATGATCATGATATTTCAAGTGATGACGATTCTTATGAGAACATCGAGTACGTTGAAGCATCACCTCTCAATTTGGAGTACGATAGTTTAGAGGAGTAGAATGAAGATCAAGAAGAGAAAGAGTTTGACTTAGAAGATATTTTTCAAATCCAAGACGTTATTCTTCGTGAGAAATTATTAAACGTCCATCTTCTTATTACTAATATCGAATCTTTGAAAAACAACCCTACTCCTGATTTTGTGTTTAAGTCTCCCTCTTTATTTCCTATTCCTGTCGTGGATAGTGATTCGTTCTTTGAGGAGTTCGATACTTCTCTTTCTCATTTGGATAATTCTTTACCCAAATTCGAGACTTTCAGCAATCATACGGAAGAGACGAGAAGTGGCAGTACCACTACTCATGCTAATAACTCTCTTCCCGAGTATGATTCATTTCTTTTTGAGATTGAGCTCGATCAGGAAGGATTGACTGGCATTGTTATTTCTGATAATTCAAATGATCCTCTTTTGAAACTTCCTGAGTTTGAATCATTTCACTTTGATTTTGATCCGTCATTTCCTCATCCTCCTCCAGAACCACCGGATGTTAAGATTAGCTTAATTATTGAGACCGATGCACCAGTGATAAACAATGTTAATGAGCTTAATGAAGACGAATGTTTTGACCCATGAGGAGGTGAGATTAATGTTGAAGATGACGATTCCTTCACATTTGTCACTTGGATTTTCCTTCCATATCTCACTTACCTTGAGGTTTCTCCCTTACTTTCCACCACCAGAAATGAGGATACCATTTTTGACCCCGGCATCTTCACTTAGAGTCGGTGGTTTCTCATCG
>BQNB010101977.1:3086-15074 GCA_026074375.1 Tanacetum coccineum
AACTAACTATATTAATATATACATGAACATAAGCAAAATGGAAGCCCGTACATTTTTTTCTCACTTTTTTATTTACATTTTTTTAGATTCTTTATCTTCTTTTTTTATATACATTTTTTTCTCGTACACTTTTACCCTGCCATTTGCTGAAACATAATAATACATGACTTGGGGTTTATAATCACACCCCTACACTTGAGTTTTAGAACTCATAATTACAATCTAACTAATCTAATGACCCGAATTGAAAGGATCAAAATAACATGGAGTGTATTAAGCTCGTATGGGGGTAATAATTGACTTTCTTCCCCATTTTCTCCATAAATTAAAAACTACCACGAATCTTAATCATCCCAACTCTGTATACACTAATCATAAGACTCGACTTAGCAACCACGTACTCAAGCAAATAATTAACATGGTTTTACAATAATGTACTAAAAGTGAGTACATACAAGGAAGGCTAAAGAGATTTAGGTGTAACATTTGGTGTGGGTGTAAACAATGCTCTTCATTAATAATTTGGAATCCACCAGAAAATTATGAGAACCTCGAAAAGGATAGGCTCGGAGGGGTTGGTCGAGGTGACCATAATAAGAAATACAGGTTTAAAAACATGAGTTAATCTTAGTGTCTCTTATCATTTAGCAAATTCTAATCACACGAATGCGATCTCACTAAGCAGTCTCAAGATGAATCACAAAAGCAAGTTTTAGAATTTAATACACTACCGGTACACTCATATAGTTTTAACCGATACCAATGCTCCAGAAAAGACGACAAAATCACACATACACGATCAAATCCATGAACGCGTGTTACAACCGAGTTTCTCGAGTGTATGACGATCGCGAGTTTGACGTCATAATTATTATTTTACGAGTGTTTGTAAGCGAACGTCGACATTTAAATTTTTATTTGTCATAAATAATTATTTTCGTAGTTTATGGAACAGAAATATACGGAAATTTGAAAACATTTATTTGGACGTTTCGCGAGTCACCGTTGGGAACCGCGGTTTGTTAATCATTTAGCATAGTTAAAACTTTACGAAGCTTCTCGTTATTATTTAAAGTCGTACAACTTATTATTCTTCGATGTCGTCTTTTGTTCCATGTCTTGTGTCGGACTCGGTTTTAAAGGTTACAAATTTCCATGTAAAAGTTATAACCAAATTTGGTGTGTCGAAAATAAATTTAGTCTCGGAAAGTAAATCCCGAGCCATGGTTGTCGGTTTTTATTTAAGTAAAAAGTTGGCAAAACATAGACGTGTCAAGAATTTAAAGAAGAAAATAAAGAAGGACTATTGTTGCCAAATGACTAAAGTAATTTTCTATAAATAAGAACCTAAACACACACATTATGACCGGAAAAGTTTTTCGGCTGCCACCATCTCTCCACCTTGGCCGCCGGCTGCCACCATCACTCCACCATCGGAAAAGTTTTTCGGTGACCAGAAACCGCCGTGTCGCCGGAAAAAGTCACATGCATTCCGATCAACCTATATTTTCCGAATCCCCTCTTTATTTCCTACGCATCTATCAAATAAAATTTCACATGCAATGAGTATTTTTGGAGTTAGAGTTCGGGTTAGTTTCAAACAATTTTGGTTTAAAGAGGTGTTTAAAAAGGTTAGATTAGTGATATGATCAAGTGGGTTTTGTCGAAAATGGTTCGGGTTATGTGTTTGGGTTGCGTCCGTGGGTTCGAACCACAAAGAAAGCCGGAACCAACACCTTGTGTGTTGTTGTAAGTATCCTAGTTATGTTTATTTCATTGTTTCGTTCTTAATTTGATTTCGTATATTATATGTGATGAGGTCCGACACTTGCGTTGGTTAGAATAGATTGTGAATGGGTTGATTAGTTGACGGAGATAGGTTAGCTAGGCGTATTTTGATGTCGTTGTGAGGTGAAAATGAAGTTTTGATAAGTTTTGAAAGTGGTAAATTCGAACAGTAGGTTTGGCACGAAAAACGAGGTTCGAAAAATCATAAAAACTGATTTTTGATGTTGAAATATGATAGAGTTCGTCCTAATGTACGTTTCGGTAATTCGAACGTCCCGTAACTCTTAATAACGAAGAAGTTACGGCGAAAATAAGATTTGAAAACTAAGAAAAAGCAATCAGCTATTTTGAGCTTATTTACATTCTGATCCGATTTTCAACGGCCGTTTCGGGCAATTTCGAGTCCGTTTCGGCCTTCCGGCAAAACACGAAAGTTGTCCGGAATGACGTTTTACATAAAATCTCTTTTTGGTCAAAGTCACGAAAATGTGATATAGCGGGTCAAACTGCTGCGTTTTTATTGAAAATACAAGTTACAGCAGAATTGGAAAAGGGCATTTTGGTCATTTTCTGTAGAGTTTCGGGTCTCGGCTAAAACTAAAAAGTTGTCCGGAATGTCGTTTTACGTAAAATCTTTTTAGAGTCCGAGACATGAAAACGTGATATAACTGGTCGTTTGGAGCGGGTCAGATTTAATTATAAATATGTATAAAAAGTCAAAGTCCATTAAAGTCAAACGTTAACTTTGGAAAGTCAACGGGTTAATACTAAACTTGTCGGATGTTATAAAAATAATTAAAATGCTATTATTACTACGAGTAAGATACTTTAAACTTAGCCGTTCTTATGAACGAAGTAGATTCTAAAAATAAAAACTTTTGTAATAATCGGAGTATAATACCGGTATAAGTAATTAATGATCATATTGACTGTCGAAAGCTCGACGAGATAACTAAATATTATCGTAAATATAATTGGATAACGGGACTTACTAAAAATGTCAACTTTCCAAAAATAGTAACTTTCTAAAAATAAAAAGTTTTCTAAAATAGAAAGTTTTCGATTAAGCTATGTAAAATATAAATAAAGGGATGATCGTAACCTAATATTGTGGGGTTTTAGGATCTAGGGCGCAAGTGGATTTCTTATCACATGTATGAATATATATATATATGATGTACGCATCGTTGATCATACTTTACGGTATAGTAATTGAGCGACTTAAGTTATAGGTCGTGATTGTGTTCGTTGATTTTCCGTGGGTTGTTTCGATTATTTGATTTTCGGCTTCGATCAAGGTGAGTTCATAGCCTCGCTTTTGAATGTTTTAAATGTTTTTAAACCCGCGAGGGGGATACTTGCTGTTTTGTGAAAATGAGAATGCAATATGTTTTGATAGTAAATATGATTTCATTCACTATTGAGTATATGCCTTTTACTGTGTGACCGTTAGTTGCCTAGTTGCAGGTGAACACTAATGCATTAAATAGATCTATTGGGTTTGACAACTCTGTCCGGGGTTTGAATCAGTTGTGACCACCCTGTCAAACATACATTTTGTAGTTAGTATTAGGAGAAGTGGCATACTTCTCGGACATAATTTCGTCCTACGGGAATGAATGTGTTAAGTTTCGGTGCACGGGCTCATTTAGTTGGAAATCAATATTTTTATAACTTGTCTTACGAGCAATGTTATATGTTTTGTTGAACCATGACGTTTTTAAGCATGTATCTCAGGTTAATGGCTGTTGATGGCTTAGATGAGACGGAATGCGGACATCAAGGATGGTGTCTTGGTGAAGTAGTGTCATAAACTAAACAAGTCTTTTAGAAATCAAGTCGTGTTATGACTTTTAGAAATAAAATCTATAATGGTATTGGGACCTATGTAACTCTGATCTTTCTAATAAATGAAAATTGTGTATTAATAAACTTCTATGAACGTTTACCTGGACTCGTGTGCAAGAGAATTAATGAATTACCACCTAAATGTAGTATTCCGTATTCCGTTGCATATCGTAGTTTGGGGTGTGACATATACTCTGTCAGGGAAGTCTGGATCTTCAAATCCTGGTGGTTGACAAACATAGACTTCCTCTTCAATCTTACCATAAAGAAAAGCACTCTTGACATCCATCTGGTACACCACAAAGTCTTTAAATGAGGCATAGGCTAAAAATAGCCTAATTGCTTCAATTCTTGCAACAGGGGCAAAGACTTCATCATAGTCAATCCCTTCTTCTTGTGTGTACCCTTGAGCAACCAATCTTGCTTTATTTTTAATCATAATTCCTCTTTCATCCTTTTTATTTCTGAAGACCCATTTAGTGCCTATGGGCCTTTTGCCATTTGGTAAATCCACCAGGGTCCAAACTTCTTGTAACTTGAATTGTAGAAGCTCTTCTTGCATAGCCTCTATCCAGCTTGGATCCTTCAATGCATGAATTACCTTTTTGGGTTCTTCTTGTGATAAAAAGCAAGCAAACAAGCAGTTTTGAAAGTCTTTATGGTTTGTTCTTTGCTGAACTGAACTAAACAAACCATGTTCTTCCAAATTCTTTGTCATTCTTCTTGTTTGAGGTTCTGAATTTAAGTCTTCAATAATTTGTTCAACTGGATGATCTTTGTGTACACTTGTAGTTGGAATAAGACTGACAGGCCTAAATGCATCCAAATTGTTCATGTCAGCCTCTGCACCAACATCTTCATCATCATCTAAATAAACAATATCTTCCAATTCAGGCATATTTGGATCATCTAGAAGTTTAATGCTTATTTTTCTACCAACAACATTAACTTCATTTGTGCTAGCAGCATTAACATTGTTGGTGCTGTTAACACTAGCATCCTTCTCTTGATCATCTCTTTCATCCTTTTTACTTGGATCAACACCTTCTTTTCCTGGTTCTTCAGTAACCTTCTTTTCATCATCTCCTAAAGGTTTGAATCCAGCATTAGAAGAACTCTTTGAACTTTGAGAGAATGGTGGATCAGCAGTCCATAATGGTAGCAGAATGTAATCTTTGCAAGGTACTGTCTCCATTCTAGCTTTACCTGCATCATCACATGCTTTTGTACCTGCATTACCATTAGACTGATTTCTTGCAACAACTGGTTTATAATTCATTAACTGTTAGTGCATCAATATCAAAAAGCCAATTTGGTCTACTTCCTGCAATATTGGGTGTATTCTCACTAAACTGGACATGCAAGTTCTCTTTAACTATCATAGTTCTACCGTTGAATAATCTAAATGCTTTACTATTGATTGAGTACCCAACAAAGAATCCTTCATCAGCCTTACCATCAAACTTGCCTAAGTGATCTATGGTATTGAGAATTGTAACAGGACACCCAAATGGTCTCATGAAGCCTAAAGCTGGTTTTCAACCAAGAAAAAGTTTATAAGGGGTCTTGTTATGAGGCTTAGTTACTAATACACTATTTTGCACATAGCAAGCAGTATTAACGGCTTTAGCCCAAAAAGTAGTAGGTAGTTTAGAATCAGCTAACGTTGTCCTAGCAGCCTCAATTAGTGTTCTATTTTTCCTCTCAGCTACTCCATTTTGTTGAGGAGTTCTAGCTACACTAAATTCTCTCTTAATACCTTTTTTCTCACAAAACTGATTCATCTCCTTATTCTTAAACTCAGTTCTATTGTCACACCTAATTACCTTAACCCTTTGATATATTAGATTTTCTACTCTAATTATAAAGGACTTAAGAATGCCACTAGTCTCATCCTTAGTAGCTAGAAAGAAAACCCAACTAAACCTACTGTAATCATCTGTGACAACTAGGCAATATATCTTTTTCATTAAACTTTTTACAAATGTTGAACCAAACAAATCCATGTGTAACATATACAAAGGTTGGCTGATTAAACTTACTGTTTTCGATTTACAAGAAGCTCTATGTTGCTTTCCCTTTTGACAAGCAACACAGGTTTAATTATTTTTAAAATTTTTTGAAAGTGCGATAACCTCTTGACAAGATTACCTGTAACCCAGTTTATTCATAGTTTGAAAATATATGTGTCCAAGCCTCCTAATTCTAAAGTTCAAAATCATCAGATGTGGCATTGTGCAATAGAGACAAGTTAGCCTGCTTTAGACAGTATTCTTTAAATCAACACGTATCTACATATTGTTTCTCGCTCTAGGAACTTTAAGCTAAAACTTGACTTTCCTCTGTTTAAATTAAGTTTGGAGATAAAAACATACTCATTCAGTGTCATTAAGGATAACATATTCTTTTTGTCACACATTTGTGATGAACTAGAAGAGGTTAACTTTATTATCTTACAAATACACATTCTCAAAAATCTAACATTTACAGTTTTGATTGTAGCTATTGTCTGTGGATTTTCCCTCCTTTGGAGTTTCCTCCAAAGGTTAACATATCATCCATCAATCTCTTTAGGTCCTGAAGATAGACATGTTCTTGTCATGTGCTTGAGCATCCACTATCAATCACTCGATGATACTGTAATTCTATTTAGGCTCTTGCCCCTGCACGCATTAGAATAGAGAAATCAAGTCTTTTGGGAGTCCAAGCCTATCACTGACGATTGCCTTGTACATCCAACATAATCAACTTTTTCAGGGGAGATTAATGCATGTTGTGTTTGTAAAACAGGGTCTAACAATTTAGTCTTGGTTTCCAAAACCAACAAGCTAAGCCTTAACAACATTAACTTATTTCCCTTATGGTTGCATTGTTACTACATGCTTTTGGCATAGCAGCATTAATCTCACTACTTTTGGGCCTAGTGAGCACTTAACTTTTTATCCTTATAGTATTAACCCTTTATTAAAATACTATTTTTTAAATGTTGTATTCTTATGAATGGGCCTCTTAACAGTTGAATGTGTTGTTTTAGAAAGATTTGTCATTGGTCCAGCACTATTCATTGTTATTTTTGGGTGAGCAATATTAGCTTGTTTGACAGTATTAAGTGATACTTGACCATATTCAATAGTAACTGCTCTCTTGGAACCATGTTCTTTTTAGGGCAGGGGTGAGTCTTTTTGGCAAAATTTTGATGATTCACCCTTTTAGCATTATTCCAAACAGGTTTTATATTTTGAAACTGTTTTTATTCACCTTTTTACAATCTACCTGCGAAGTGGATCAAAATCAGTTCCCATATGTAAAAACAAGCTTTGTTAGAACATCTCAAAGTTACTTCCTAATCTTTGAGACATCATATTATTCCAGTTTCTTTGATTGCCTCTAGGAGTATTAGTGTTTTGCCTTAGGCATTTAACCTGTTTAGCAGTTTTTCCTATAGGTTTAACAAACTCTATCTTAGCAAAACTAGGCTTAACAGTTTTCTTTTCAATCTTAGCCTGAGGCACATCTTGTCGTCTCAGCTTTTAGACACCCAATCCTCAATAATTGGAGCACCATTATTTTTCCTAACTACTTTAGGCTTTGCTTCACTAGCCTTAGCTTCACTGTTCTCAGCTACAGGCTTAATAACCATAGGGTCACTTGTAAACTCTTCTAAACCAGAGAATGACAGATCAGGTTTTGGAGGCATAAAGTTTCCGGTATAGGGAGGTGGAACAACATTATACCGTAAACCTATTTTGCACTTATCAGCTATCTGACAATCTATTAGTTTGCTTAAGTTTTTAGATGAATTCTTAAAATTTTCTACTGTTAGCTGAATTTCATCTTTTTGTTTTTAAGCAGTTCATCTTCCCTGAGCATCTATAATGGCTACTTTCTCTTAATGAATGTCTGTCACGTTTTAGACCTTGATATCTTCCTCATAACAACTCATTTTTCTTATAAACTAGATAGTCTTGCTTATATAGAGCTCTAAACCTATTTTATAAGCAATAGCATTTAACTTAGATGTCCTTAAGTCTTTTAACAATTTTTCATTTTGTTCTTTAGGAATTTTAACATTTTACAAACAAGATGATGAACAGTTTGACTCAGTAGATACCTCAGAGTTAGAATTGTAGAGAGATAAGTATATGAGTGCCAAAGTGCAGTTTGACCTTCTTCGGCTGATCAATGCAATCATGTAAAACAAGGAACGCCATCATAAGACACCCAAAAAAATTAGAAGAGTGTATCCAATTGCATCAACCTTCTTGTGTTCTCCCATATTCCTGTTTTCTTGTTCCTTGGAGCCATGCTCTTCCTTGCAAAGTGTCCCTTTGTGCAGTGTAACACTCCACCTTAGGATTATCGCAAACCTTAATGGTTCCTTTTCATTAACAGTAAGCTTTCTTCCAGTGTTCTTTAAGAATCTTCTTACCCTCATTGTTAGCATAGCCATCTGCCACCTTAAATCCATTTCTTCTAAATAATCATGATTAATTGGTGTTGCTAGTCTCCAGACGTCAAGTTATGGAACTATTTGGTCGGCACTTGCAATAAAAAGGAAGAAAACCAAATGAACAGCATCACTCAAGTTGTCAATTGTGGTTTGAGTTAACAGAGTAGTTGCTTGAGTGCTAGCAAGTTGTAGCCATCAGAGCAGTATTAACTGACTCAATTTGTACTGCGGTGCTGTTTGAGGCCTGCGCAAAGCTATGTTTTGTGTGTTTAGTAGATCTTGTAGCTGACGTTCCTTGACGTCTGGTTTCATAGATCTCAGGTTTGTGTCTAAAGATCATCCTAGGCTTAATGTATCTATCTATAGGCTTGTTCCTGCACATAATGGTACTGTGCTTCCATTCCGGTGACAGTCTTTTGAAGAACTGTGGATTCACATCTTATTGTGAGATTACTTTCACCATGAAGCTCCAACTGATTGATAGCTTTTGAAGCCTATTGAAAGGTGGATATAAAATCTAAGCTTAGATGCAGTAAAATTTTCATATGTGCTACTTCAGAAGATTCCTCTAAGTCGTTTTTACTGCTATTTAGAACAAGACTTGGCATCTTTGATGGAGTTAAATTCAACTTGATCGTTAATTACGGTATGCCCATCAATAAAGTGCTTCTTTCCTTTAACTCTAACCTCCTTTGTGCCTTGTCTTGCAGTTACCCCCCCCATAGGTAGCAAGTTGTAGTCTCAACACATTTAACAACTTTTGTTATAGAGGTTACATTTAGCATTCTTATGATTTCGCCATAGATGTAATAATCATCATCTGGATGTACTGTTCCGATCTCATCCTCCATAAGCTACATAATCACAGGTTTGTGCAGCATCGGCACTTTTTGATGCAGCTACCATATGTTCTGAGTCTTGATCCATGTCTTCTTAGCAAAGTTTCTCAAAGCAACAAGCTCTGATACCACTTGTTGATCCCAGTTAACTTCTAATGATCAAATTCCTTAAGCTTGTTTAAGGTTTAGTTATGCTAGATAAATCTAACACAACTTAGTATAAGAAACTTTAATCTTTAATCTTTAATAAAGATTATGCGGAATCTAATCTTTAATATAAGAAGAATTCTTCAATGAAATAGTAACACAAAACAATATAATTTCAACAATAAAAGCTCTAATATTATTATTACAAATAATACGAACACTCTCCTAGTATTAGGGTTACAAAACCTTGAAGCTATAACGATATCAAAACAAAAGATTTCTAGATTGTGATTTTTATGATATCAAACTCTATGCCCTAGGACCTCCTTTTATAGACCAAGGAGTCCTAGTCGATTTACAATATATTACTAAAACTTAGATTATTCTTAAAGATCTATTCTATAAATAACAATCATTATCTCATAAGTAATCTTGATCTTCAAGCAATCTTTATCTTTGAGCAGTTGTAACTTTGTACTAGCAGCATTAACTTAGCACCAGCAGTAGTAACTTATACACCAGCAACATTAATTGTGTACAAGCAGCATTAACTACTTAGAATATTTTCTTCAATCTTCACCAGCAGTACTAACTGTACTCTAGCAGTACTAACATATACTAGTAGTAGTAACTAGCAGTACTAACATACACTAGCAGTACTAAGTTACACTAGCAGTAGTAAGTTACACTAGCAGTACTAACTACTTAGCATATTTTTTTATTAAGATTACTGAACATCACTAAGTTTTACTTAGCAGCAGTAACACAAACCTTATTAGCAGTAACTCAAAGATCATCATGAAGTCTTTTAATCCCAACATGATGAGATGAGGATGGATGATTTAGAGTGGTGGAGGAGGAGCTAGCATTTGATTCACGGGTGCTGTTCTTGGAGACGAATCCCGATCGCGTATTTCGCTCATAGTGGGAGCCGGAGGGGATGCATGACTCGATCATGATGAGATATATAGATCAATTGCCTAGCTCGGGAAGACGACCATAACATGTTAGAATCAATCTATTGCAAAAGCAGTTACGTTAAGGTAAGAGTCCGCGGACCACTAAGTATGCTTCGATTGTCATTTCATACTTTAGAGAACAAAGAATGCTAGTGTATGAGTTGCGGTTTCAATGCAATAAAGCATATGACAAAGATAAGCGGAGACATGATCCTTATGACCTCCTAGACAAATGGCATTTTCACGAATGATATCAACCCATGGTTTCATATGAGGTTGAATTTCGCAAGTTAAGATTTTGTTTTTGTCGACGATAATGGTTTTCTTGTTTTTAGTACGAGTGACTTGACCTTGTCTAGGAATTTGAATGAAGGACTTGACGACACTTGGAGACGTAGGAGTGGTTTATAACAACCTTTACTCGAAACACTTATTGACAAGTAGTCGAGTGACCACATGTCGGTATGCGATGCGTGACCTTTGAACGGTATCTTTAAGATTTGACCAAATTCTTCAAGAGTGAGGGAGAAAGACTTACTTTTTATAACAATGTTGACCACAAAATGACCCGTGGAGTGGGGGTGGGGATATAATCCAAAGTAGTTGACTATAGAACTCGAGAACAAAACGAGGAACAATTTGTTCGTTTAAGTTTAACAAACAAATCAAAGGCAAATGATTTCAAAACTTAAGCAAGGTATGACTCATGTTTTGAAAGTTTTGACTCACAACTCTACCCTCATGAAAGTATCGTTTTTCAAGATTTGCAGTTGTGTTTCTTAAGGGTTGATTAAATTCACTTGATATAAGTGGAATGTAGTTTCGGGTCTTTTGATGATCTAGTAAGGTAATTGGAGGCATTTTTACCTAAAATAAAACATTGAGTAACATTTTATTATCATTTACTTGTAGTATTGTATGGACATTGTTTCTAGTGTGTGCCTATGTGTGACAAATGTGGAGTAACGATTAACTCGACCTAGAAATAAAATCCTCCGAGTTAACCCAAACGCTCCTTAATTTGATTTTGCTCATCCAAACAAGTCGAAAAATACATATGAATTATGTATCTCGAAATTTGTTCATGAGATCATTATGCATGTGTTTGAAAATGTTTTTGAGTTGTATTAACAATGCATAACAACAATTTTATTATGTTCCTAACGTGAGTGATTTGAAAATAAAATTGGGGTTTTGGTTCAAAACTAATTTTTCGACAAACTCACTAATGTATGCAAAACCTATGTCTACAGGAAGCATATTAGTTATACATTGTAACCTAGTAGTCCTAATTGTACAAAATTCAAAGAAAAATGAAAAATCCCCAATTTTAATTTTTAGTGTTCATCATGAACCCTAGACTCAAATTGAAAGAAAATAGATGAAATGACTTACAATTGATGATGTTGATGATGTTATGAATGATTGTAGGTGTTGATTTTATCTTCAATTAGTGTTTTGATTGGTGATTTTGAGTTTTTGGGTTATTTTAGTCGTGTTCGTCACTTGCAGCAGGTAAGGGGTGTGTTTGGTTTTGTGAATTGAAAATTTTGACTAAGTGTAAGATATGGAAGTTTTTTGATGGCGGTCCCATATCATCTGGCGATCCTAAATATATTGGGGGGCCGCCTATGGTATGGGGGCCGCCCTCAGTGAGGGGTTTTGGACTTAGTTTTTGACGAAAATTTTACGAAGAGGAGTGACATTTTAATTTGCATTTCGCGAATAAAAAATGCTTAAGGTACTTTGGATGAAGTATTTAAGTTGTCACGACACGGAATAGAACACGAACTAGAATTGAGACAGAAGAAGGAGATGTGGACTAATGTGATTTATGGAATATGTTCCATCATTCCTAAACCAAGACGTAGATGGTTAAACGATTCACGTTTAAGGGGTTTTGTAAGAATGTCGGCGATGTTGTCGACGGACGGCACTTTTTCGATTGAGATATGTC
>BQNB010101978.1:0-24352 GCA_026074375.1 Tanacetum coccineum
ACCCAGTTTCTGCCTAAGTGTAGGGAGGGCTTCTTTCTTTTCACCCTTTATCTTTACTTTACTTTTTTATTCTTCAACCCCTTCAATGCTTACTAAGACTTCATCACTAACACCTTGTTGGGTTTGTTCCAATGTTAGCTCTTTCTTAGCCTACATGATCTCTTTTCTCACTTTTACTCCTTTTGTATCATACCTAAGAACTTCTATTCTATTTGATGGAATGTCCCTGGGTAGATCCATACGGTTTTGGTTGCATCATGGGAACAAATACATATACTTAACCACCTTATATAACTCCAATAAAAGTAAGTACATGGTCGGTCTTTGGATATTGTTCTCATTGCCTTAAAACCATTTGGAAAACTCAATTAAGGTACTTGTGATATATATCAAAACATTTGTACCTCGATAGTTTTACTTTTTAGAAATGCTCTCCCTTAACACATGCATCGATAACCGAAATTGTTTAGCACGGTGAGGGAGGAGATCGCACTAGAGTCTTTACAGATCACATTTTATAAGTTGCATATTTTAATCATATTTTCTCTCCTTATAAAAAATGTTAAATCTCTTAATATTTTGGATATTAATTGATTCAAATATGTTTGAAAGCTGTCTGGAGAGAAAAATGTTCCGATTATTAGCAAGCCTTATTAGGAACATTTCAATATTCCCCCTCAATTTATGAGGGATTTATATATATATATATATATAGTGTTTAGTACATTAATTTGAAATTTTTTGAATTTACTAAGAAATTCTTGAAAATTTGTACTCAAACACTAGATATATTTACCTACTTTATTAGTCTACACTACATATTTTACATATTCACAAGATAGTTTATGAGATATGACCTGTTATGAAATAAGACAAACTATGATAAAATCATGCTGTCCTCTGCATCAGCCTGTAGTCCATCTAAAGTTCCCTTGCACCAACCAATCTTTCCAAATTCCTTATGATCCGTCATTCTAGCATGCTCAAACTTCAAGGACTAGTTAGATTAGAATACATTTGTAACTTAAGCTTGTGTGGTTGGTGGTGTCGGTGTTGATGTTGTCTTTTCAGTAACCATTGAGATAATAGTATTAATGAGTGGAGTTCATTGGACAGCTTGGTCCAGTTGATGAATGGGAACATCCATCATTGACTGAATCTCGTGTTCACCAGATGACAGAGTTAAACTAGTTGTTCATTTCCAGCTTGTTTCTTTATAACTTCTGCATCAGCCTTGAACTTCATCATCAAATCTAAAGAGTGAGCTGCTTGAGCTACCAGAATTGTCCTTTAGCTCTTTGGGAACCTCTAGAATAATACCAAATCCTTCACTTGAAACTTTGGAAAGTTGTTGGATTCTGTAGTCAAGGATGCTTCTTTTTCTTTTAGGCGCTTTCATAGCTCCCCCCTGAACCAACAATCCTTTATTGAGTAGATTCAAGGCTTTCTACCAAGCACATCAGAATAAGAATACCCGCATAAAGAAGTCTTGATGTATAAAGCCCAAATACTCGAAGTACCGAATTTTATCCCTTTCAAGAAGTTAAAACCGTATCATCAAAGTCAATTAAGTCTCGGATTTGTGCATTTCTCTCTTCAGGATAGTGATGATATGAATTGTGACACCAAAGTCAACGAAGTCCCGGATGTAAACAATTAAACCCTCTAAGTAGCCGAAATGAAAACACCTAAGTTAATTAAGTCTCGGATGTAGACATTTCTTCCTGCAAGATACTGACTATCTAAAGGAATCATCATATCTATGTGTACCTCTTTTATCAAATATTTCTACTTTTTTGAGAATAAGCTTAGTGATTAACTGGTCGGGTGAACATTAAATGAATCAGAAACATATCGTTAACTTCAAGTATTCTAAAAGTACGTGATTATTTCCAAACAATCCTAAGCCTTTTAAAAGTAATGGGTGTTGGCAATATTGGTCGTATGTAATTTTAAGCCTAAGCCACTGACCTTGAAATCAATAATTACGACTAAGTCCCTAAAGTCTTAACAAATTACATCTAAAGCCCTTTGAGTTAAAATAAATTAACTCCCCTTCAAATCGTGATCTGTCATTTTAAAAAAACTTTATCCGTTTATTCCGTGACTTATTTTGAAAGATTATTTTAAAAGAATTATTAGCACATTTTTTCCCCTCAAATAATGTCCCGTTTTCTATTTAAAGAGTTGTAGATATTGTTTGAGTGATAGAAAATTCTTTTAAAATCTTTTCCTGATGAAAAAAATAAGATGATTGATATGTTTTTGAAATACAACACCTTTTACACCAAAAAATAAGATTTCTCTTATTTTGAAAAATAAATACACTGACACATACACTTATTTATAGAAAGCACAGGTTGTGTAGCAAAGTATACACAAGCCTTTGTATGAATATTAAGTAATTCATACCGGAGAAAATTAATTCCCGTTGTGAGGGCAAGTTTTCTTTTTGGCGAATAACTTGCCTTTAAAGTGAAGACCAGGTTGCTATCTGAAATAATAGCAAACCATTGACATGTTTTGAAAAACATTTTAAACTTCTGTTCGAACTTTATTTACAACCACGTGTCATTGTTGAATGACATCTTTAGGGTCGTAAATATTATCGATTCCAAAAGACATGCCAGAATTACATATTTTTGAATTTTTCTGATTTTATATTTTTGTATTTGGTTTTCTGGTTTTATATTTTTGTATTTTCTTTTTGAATTTTTTTATCATAATGTAAAATCTTTTTGAGTTTTTATATTTTCTTATTTACATATTGTACATAGGATATGTGAAGAGTTACCACCATTAGTCTTCCTCTTCTTGAGCCAGATTTTTCAGAGTCTCGGGAGACATGCTTTTCAGTCCAAGCTTTTCTATCAAGAAGCTGAATCTTTCTCTTGGCAAAGCTTTGGTGAAGATGTCTGCTAGCTGATATTCAGTTCTGACGAAGTAGAGTTTCACCACTCCATTTTCCACTTGCTCCTTAATAAAGTGATATCTTACATTTATATGCTTGGATCTTGACTCTTGAACATTGTTACAGCATAAAGCGATTGCACTCTTGTTATCACAGTACAGAGGAATCATATTAAATTTAAGCCCATAGTCTGTTAGTTGTGATCTCATCCATAAGATTTGAGCACAACACCCAGATAAAGCTATATATTCAGTCTTTGTACTAGAGATATCAATGCTCTTTTGCTTTTTGGATGACCAGCTGACAAGTTTATCCCCCATGAATTGTGTACTTCCAGATGTGCTGCGTCTAGTATCTTGACTCCCGACGTGGTCTACAATCGCATATGTTGTTAGAGTAATGCAGGAATATTTCGAATACCAAAGACCCATATCAATGGGTTCTCTAGGGGAATAGGTCGGGAAGGCTTGATCATGATCTAACAGAGGTCTACGGGGTTGAGAGAAGATTCTTTTAGTATTTTATTTTATAGAAAGCAAGTAAAATCATGGTTTGAGAGGTAGGTTTGTTTATCTAATTAAATCTAAACTACTTGTGATAACTTTATGATAAAAAGATGTATTTACTTAATCATGCATTACTTTTCAGATTGCTTCTCCTAATCCTGTTGGTTTGTCACACTTGTAATGATCTGTGCAAGTATTTCCTAAGTCATGAAC
This sequence comes from Tanacetum coccineum, assembly GCA_026074375.1. Lineage (NCBI taxonomy): Eukaryota > Viridiplantae > Streptophyta > Magnoliopsida > Asterales > Asteraceae > Tanacetum > Tanacetum coccineum. The sequence goes on from BQNB010101978.1 coordinate 3,631, forward strand.
GTATTGCACGAACCCGCCGTCTATGTAATATTCCATTAAGGCAAACACACAGTAAGGTAGTATGAGACTATTACAAGGCCCTTAAGTGTATTTAATGCAGCTTGTCATTATCTTAAGAGGGATCAACCATATTAGGGGTAAGGTAGTGTGAAGACTATTATCGATGGTATCCTTTCTACACACTCGCATTTCCCTAGACATCTATGCTAATTTTAATATCTTATGGCTAGTTTTCTAAAGCCTAACGCGCACATCCATCACAAGAAAGCACATTAAAAAGACCTACTACCTAAGTTTCATACAATCATAAGTAAATACAAGGGTTTAGCCTTGCATGTTTTAAAGGAAGAAGTTAGTAAATCCAATCAAACAACACATAGACATATTGAATGATTAAAGATAAAAAAATCTTACTTAATTAAAACATGGATTAAGGTCAGTTACAATAGGGTATTGAGGCCTTAAGAACGGCCTAAAAGCTGCTAGAATTACTAGGTTTCATCTCCCAAAAGTTATACAAAGTTACACACCTAAAACCCTAAAATCGGTTTTGTATTTATAAGAAAAGTGTCACGACGGCGTCATGTTGTAGCCGTGACGCCGTCGCCAAGTGGAATCTTCTAGAGCCGATTTAAGTCGGCTACGTCCTGACGTCGTCATCAAATCCCTGATGCCCTCACCATGAAAATCTTAACGCCGTTGCTTTATACACTTATGCGACGCCGTCTCCACGCTCTGTATGCGTGGTTCTTCAAGATACTTGGTCTAGAGCCGTAGTCTTGTCCGTTTCTTCTCCAAATGAGCCCAAGTCACGTGTATTTCCTCCAAATGTCATCCAAGTGCTAAAAACCTGAAAACAAACGATTAAGCACATAATCTTGGCATATTTGCATGATTTAGGGGGTGAAAATGACCCGAATTGTGTATAAAATGCACCTCGACAAATACCATACACTTGGGATTTGCTTATCCTCAAGCAAATGGGCTTTTCTACCTAGACAATAGCAATATTGAGGGCATTTAACCTACTCTTTAAAAGCAGTTTACAACACAACCTTCTAGACCTCGTAATTAAAATCACAGATGGCATATACTAGCACCTCACATAAGTGTTTAGATTCTCTCTTTCTCTTGGGTGTATAATAAATTATAATAACTATGGGAAACAGAAAATTAACACTCATTACCTGTCATAGCATATAAATTACCATAGGCTTGGTAAAGGATCAAACCTCCACCGCTAGGCGCAAGTATTAGTCATTACTATCTAAGAGGTCTTTTAAAGGGTTGTGGGGTGTAGGTGTAAGATAACATTATGTAAAACGGAAACGGATAGGATGACTTTTGGGAGTGACTTTTAGGTGAATTAGGGTGAAAGGGTTAGCTAATTATTTATACGAATACACACTGGTTGTGTTGCTAAGCCAAAGACTCGGACAAGATATACAAACTCTACACAATTCTACATCAATCTCTGTCTTTTTCTTTTCTTGACTCTATGATGGACATAAACATAAGCAAATGGCAGCTCGTACATTTTTTTCACTTTATATATATATATATATATATTTGTACACTTTTGCTCTGCCATTGCTTAAACATATAATACATCATGGGGGTTTATAGAGACACCCCTACGCCTGAACTTTTACATACTCGATAATTACAATCTAACTAATGACCCAAATTGAGTTGGATCAAAATAACATGGAGCTTATTGAGCTCTAATGGGGGTAATGAATTGCTTCTTCCCCAATTCTTCATAAGATGAATACTACCATGAATCTCAATCGTCCCAAAAATGTATTTACAAGGATAAGGACTTAGCAACTGTGTACTCGATAATTAACTTGGGTTAAAACAATAATGTACTAAAGGTAAGTACATATAAGGTAGGCTAAGGCAATTTGGGCGTAACAATTTGTTCGAGGGTTAACAATGCTCTTCATTAATAGTCCGGCTTAACCAAAAAATTACGAGAACCGTGAAAAGGATAGGCTCGGAGGGGGTGTACTAGGGGTATCCTGCACTAAAAATGAGTGCATGGCAAGGGTGTGGGATAGTTATATGATCGAGGTGACCATCATAACAATTACATGTTTAAAACATGGGTTAATCCTAGTGCCTCTTATCATTTAGCAAATCCTAATTCTCACTATGCGGTCTCAGGATGCATCACAAAAACAAGTTCTAGAATTTAATACACTATCTGTACACTTATATAATATAATACTGATACCAATGCTCCAGAAAAGGCAACAGAGACCATACGTACACATCTGTAATGACGTAATAGACACATATGACTGTTCACTCCTTAACTCGAGAAAGCTAAAGGTATAAATTATCTTGGGTATCAGAAATGGATACTCGAATTCCTACATATCTAAAGGCGAACCTCACATTTTCGGGGTGGAATTTTAAGGGTTTTTGTGCTAGTCATATAAATTCCTATCCATGAGACGCTATTGATAATCAGTTTTCGTCGGTATGTGTCATAAAAAAATTGGTTAAAATTACCTTTTATTCTATGTTTCGATATATTACCCGTCATTTTAAGAACAAAGCAAATGGAAATTGAAGGAATAGTTTCTAAGGCTTATTTCCCCCTACACTTAAGTTGAACATGGTCCCTGATGTTCTTTAGAAGTACCCGTAAAAGCGAATAAAAGGAAAAGAAAACAAGTAAAAGAAACTAGTACTCCCCTGGTTTGCTCAATAATGGAGAAGAAAGATGCGATAACTGGTTAAATTGTCCTCCAAGAATCGTTTTAATGGAAACTTCCTAAGAATTCCAGCTTTACTCTGGCAAAATATAACCTATAAATCAAAGACAAAGACAACTATACCAAGCGTAAAATCGGTGGGATAAATATATATATACAACGATATTTTAGGGTTTGACTCCATGAAAGCAGTAAAGATAGGATGAGAGTAATGATGTAATCAAAGGTTTTTGTAGGTTTACAAGATAATTACAAATTTTAGATATTGCACAATTTATTTTCGTAAATAAATTGTAATTTTTTGATCTTCATCATGCTGAGGGCGTGACGCCGTCAGGATTAATCTCTGACATCAGTATCCGAACTCTGTAAAGATTTTTTTCTTCGGTTTTTCTTGTAAAATTCTGCACATAGTTTTGTTAGTTAAATCATGTGTAAAACACTGCAATAAACATGGGATTAATCATTACAATCATATGACTCAAAACTGACACGAATTAATCTAAACAATTTATCTTATATGTTTGAATTGGTTCTTATAAACCGGATGTTTTCCCCTACACTTATTTAATGCAAAATACCTTTGATTGTTAATAAATTTTTTTTATGAAGAATATTAAAAACAAAGCAAAGCATGATTACAAAATGATGAATTCAAACATAAAAGAATAAACGAGAAGAATTAAAACACAGGACACTCCTAAATGCGGGAAAATTAAATATTGGGTTTCCTCCCAAGAAGTGCTTTTCTTTATTTACGAGTCTTGTAGCTAGACTCAAAGTCACTTTTACTCCTTAAGCTTGATGATACTTACGTTATTAGTTTTGAGTTTCTCAATTGTTTCTTTATCTCTTTTATAAATATGTCCGAGGTTTATGCAAGCTTTGTAATATTCCTTTCTCTTCTTGAGGACATGCTTAAACCCCTTTTTTCTAGCTTTCAAGCTTTCCACAAAGAAGGCTTTAAACTTATCTTTTTCTAAGGGTGATACTAGATCTAATTCTTTTGTTCTTTAAGGCATCCTAAACACAACTTCATCGTCCTTGTAGGCAAACCTAATTAACCCTAAAGATTCATCATAAGTAAGTTTAGATGCTTGCACAATAGGTTTTCCTAGAACCACTTCGCTTAGCCTGCCATCAATAACACTGCCCAAGTCTTCCAAAATTATGGAGTTCACTACATAAATGAAACATCCAACAAATATATGCACATTTTTAGCTCTTCGAACAAAGTTACAAGACTTGTATGGTTGGTATGAGTTTCTTGTCGCCTGAAAAGATTTTTCTCTTATTTTATTTTTTAGGCAAGAGACATGATGTTAGGGAGAGATTGTAAATCAATGTATGCATGGCCCATGTAAATGGTTCCGATTACACAAGAAATCTTCGAACTTCAGGGGTCGCCTCTCCTAATTTTAGGCTCTAGGGTCAAGAAAGAAGGATGTGGTTCACCTATCGGTTCCTATGGTAGGCTAATTCTTCCTTAGTAGGGAACATATCCTTGAAAAATTCTTCTTCAAAAATGTTTCTTCGTTGCATTCTTAGTTCAAGTTCCTTAATTCTTTCTCAAGGGCAGAAAGTCTTAGAATAGGAAGATTGGTTGGTTAATTCATTAATTGTTTTGGAGAGAAGAGAATCAATGGTTTGATTCATTTTTAAAAGTTTATTTACCCTAGCTATTAGTTCAGTGTGAGTGGTGGCAGGGGGCTATTGAGAGAAAGGTTCTAATGCCGATGATGAATTTGTGTTCTTCATGATGAAGAATGGAATAGTTAATGAAAGTTACGAAACATAACACACAAAGAAAAGTAGTACTACAAGGAAGCTAATAAAACGAGAATAAAATCTCACTGTAAGGATCAAGCGAGTAGACCTAAGTTAAACAATGGTCGAAACCTAACTATTCCCGGCAGCGACGCCAAAAACTTGATGCGGTTGTCGTAAAGACTTCAACAAGAAGTTTTTAAACTCCCATAGGCAGTCGTACCTAAGCGTTACAGTGTAGTATAGCAAGACTTGCGGGTTGTTATCGTTCTTAGGGGAATAGGTTGGGAAGGCTGATCACGATCTAACTGAGGTCTACGGAGTAGAGTGAAGAATTCTTTTTGTATTTTTATTTTATAAAATCATTGGTTTGAGAGGTAGGTTTGTTTATCCAATTAATCTAAACTACTGGTGATAACTTTATGATAAAAAGATGTATTTACTTAATCATGTATTACTCCTTAGATTGCTTCTCCTAATCCTGTTGCTTTGTCACATACTTGTTTGTTTTGCTGTAAGTATTTCCTATGTCATGAACGAGTTACTCGAACCCGTCGTCATTTAATATTTTTCCTTTAAGGTAACGCACAGTAAGGTAGTATGAAGACATACTTTAAATGGACCCCGAAGAGTATATTGATGCAGTTAGAAATATTTTAAAGAGGGATCAACACATATTGGGGTAAGGTAGTATGAAGGACTGTTACCGGATGTTATCCTTTCTTACACACCCGCGTCTTCCTAGACGTCTACGCCAATTCTAATATTTATGGCTAGTTTCTAAAAGCCTAACGCGCACACATCCATACAAAAAGAAAACCATTAAAGGATCTATAACCTAAGTTCCATACAATCATAAGTAAATACAAAGGAGGGTTTAGCCTAGCATGTTATAAAGGAAGCAAGAATATAAATCAATCAAACAACACATAGACATATTGAATGATTAAAGATAAACAATCTTACTTGATTAAAACATAGATTAAGGTCAGTTACAATAGGGTTTTGAGGCCTAAGAACGGCCTAAAAGCTGCTAGAATGACTAAGGTTCGTCTCCCAAAAGTTATACAAAGTTACACACCTAAAACCCTAAAATCAAATTTGTATTTATAAGAAAAGTGTCGTGACGGCGTCGTGTTATAGCCGTGACGCCGTCACCAAGTGGAATCTTCTAGAGCCGATTTAAGTCGGCTACGTCCTGACGCCGTCGTCAAATCCCTGACGCTGTCACCATGAAAATTGTGACATCATCGCTTTATACTTGCGACGCCGTCTCCACGCTCTGTATGCGTGGTTCTTCAAGATACTTGGTGTAGAGTCATAGTCTTGTCCGTTTCTTCTCTAAATGAGCCCAAGTCACGTGTATTTCCTTCCAAATTCATCATTGCCTAAAAAACCATGGAAAAAAATGATTATGCACATAATCTGGCTATTTGCATGATTTTAGGAGGTTAATGACCCCGAAAATAGTTTATAAAATGAACTCATCACCTTCGAGAAATGTGTTGCGTATAGTATCTTCGAACCGACGATGGTCCTGCCATCTGCATATGGGGGGCCTGTATTAGAGTAATGCAGGAATATTTCGAATACCAAAGACCCATATCAATGGTTCCTTTAAGGTATCGAAAGATTCTCTTAACTGCATGTAACTTCTTTTCGGTAGGCTTTGCCTGATACCGGGCACACATGCACACAACAAGTACAATGTCTGGTCTACTGGATGTAAGATACATTGAGGAACCAATCATCCCATGGTAATGTATAAGATCGACTGGTTTCCCCTGTAGATCTTCATCCAGTTTACTTTTGTCCACCATAGGGGTTTCAACGGGATCACTAGATAGCATACCATATTTATTTATTATTTTAAGAGCATAATTAGACTGGTTAATAAAGATGCCTCTGGGACTTTGAGAAATTTGAAGTCCTAGAAAGAAAGACATTTTGCCCATCATCGACATCTTATTATCTTAGCAAATTCATCATACATAGCAGGATTAGTAGAGTCAAATATTATATCGTCAACATAAATTTCTACCAATAATATGTCACGGCCTGCTTTCCTGGTGAATAGTGTTGGATCGACTGCACCTTTGGAGAATTCTTGTGATAGTAGAAAACTAGACAGCATATCATACCATGCATGTGGAGCTTGTTTAAGACCATGGAGTGCCTTTTTGAGCATGTATACGTGATTTGGCTGGTCTTGATCTAAAAACATAGACCATTTCGCGAAGCTCGCCATTCAAGAAAGCAGTTTTGACATCCATCTTATAGATTGTCATGTTCTTGTTGGCAGCATTAGCAATGAAGATACAAATGGCCTCTATTCTAGCAACAGGTGCAAATAATTCCTCGAAATCAATCCCCTCCTCATGACGATATCCTTTGGCAACTAATCGAGCCTTGTTTTTGAGTATATAATAAATCTTTGAATCTCTCCCAAGCTTCGATAAACGTCTCACCGAAAACTTGTTGAAAGTTCGTGATTTCTTTTCTAAGCTCTCTGGTTTTAGAATAAGGGAAAAATCGATTCAAGAACTTTGATACTAAATCATCCCAAGATGTGATGGAACAAGGAGGTTCATTCTCAATCCATGACTCGGCTGCTCATTTAAGGGAAAACGGGAATAAGATCAACTTCACCACATCATCAGAAACTTGGTTTAGTCTTAATGTTCAGGTTATTTGGTAAAATCTCCTGATGTGTGAATGAGGATCATCATTTTAAAGACCAAAGAAAGAATTGTTACTTACGAAATCAAGTAACTCGGGTTTCAATTCAAATTGATCTGCTAGAACGGCTGGAACAACGATAGCATTCTCAATACCTAGAATAGGTATTCGGAGTAGCTCTTCCATCGGTCTCAAATGATCGGCCATTTGGACGTCTTCAGCGTTCTCGTCCTCTCCTTGTATACAATCATGAAAAATATTATCGGACTCAGATTCTTCTACTTGACGAAATTGTAAACTCTTCTCAGGATTGGGAAAATGTAACTCGATCTGGTTTGAAGAAGATTGCACGCTTATGTACCAAAAGTAAAACGGAGAAATTTGGGGTTTCATAAGTTTTAGAAAATCTTTGTAAATCTTTATAATCCTCATTTTTATATTTATTTATAAAAGAAAAGGAAAAAATAAAATAGAAATAGAAAATATTTTTTTGTTGGTATTTTTAAAGAAAATAAAACGAAAATAATTTTTTGATTTTTAATAAGAGAAAATAAAAGGAAAATATTTTTGGATTTTTATTGATTTTATAATTTTTTTGTATTTTATATATTTTTAATGGGTACAAAAATAACTTTCAAGGAGAAAGGATCTTCAAGGCGTCAACCGCGAAACAAAACTGATCCGCACAAAACGTGCTCGTCGAGTAATAGTATAGTATAGTAAGGTCCCGTAGTGATATGAAATTGCTTGAGGACAAACAATAATCAATCTTTCCGGAGTCGAAGTCCTAACGAGGTTTGAATTGAACAAATCACGATTATGTTTTCGAAGAATAATGCTTGATTATCTTATAAGGCTTTTGGTTTTAAAAACTACTCTTTAATACTAAGAAAATTATACTAAAATTATACTAAACAATTAAGCAATGAGAATTATGCTAAAATGATCTAAAAAATTATAAAGATGCAAATGCTTGCTAAGTGATGTGAAGAGTTCATTAAGTGTGAATTAAGGTTTATTAACGAATTAACGTCCTTAGAAAAGATAGTTATCTCACAACGTTGGCTTATATTGACAAAATCTCTTAAAAGAATATTAATTACTAGATGTGTAGTTTAACCATTTTTCTAGATTTTGCCCTTTAAAATATTTAAACCACCAATCTAAATAATCAAAAATTAGTAATCAATTAAACCTTTTTTAAATTCACACTTAAATTCCAAATCACGATTTCACTTAACAAGCACTAATTAAACTACTTGCTACTCATAATGATCAAATAAGCAAAAGCAAAAATCATTTTTATACTAATGTACACTAATTAATTGAAAAGGATAGAAATAAAACAGATTTGAAGACCTGCAATTAAACGAATATCACCCGATTTATTTAGCTAAAATAAATAATCAAATTCGGTCTAGCTAAATAAACCCTTAAGCTCCACGCCTCGTGAGTTGACCGGTTCCAAAAAGTCAAACAAAACAAATCAAAAATGAAAACTGTTATATTATAACAGTTATATACTTTGCATTCTCAAACTACTAACACACGGCCCAAACTAAAGCAATCCCTATCCACTTTCTATGAACCACAGGCCTAACAGATTAAACTAGCAAAGCCCAATTCAAATTTAAATAACCAAACGCCAACTGCTTATTAAACATGAAGATGAGATCTAGGATAAGCCAAACAAAATAAAGCCAGAACCAACAATACGAATTAGTAAAACTCAGGAAAAGCAGAAAATATATATCAAAAAGCTAATCAAAATAAGACTTTTCCATTTAATCGAATTTAAGCTATCATAAAGAAAAACATAAAATGATAAGCACTCGTAATTTTCTACAAATACGCCATGTACCAACCATAAATCAAGCGGAAATTAGCTCTAAACTGATTTTCGTAAGCAAACGAGTTTAAGCAAATTTTATACTTAACTCTTAATAATAGCCACGATTTAGAGGATCTATAACCTAAACAACTATATAAGCAAAATACCAAACTAGAAAGTCAAAACTAATCAAAAGCATAACGAAAAACAGAAACAAAGGTTTGAATGAGCTATAAGAACATTAATGAATCATATGACTAATCGAATAAGCAAATAAGCTCATAAAAGTTTGATCAAACAATATAAGCTTACTTAAATCCAAATAAGCAGTTTAGAAACTAATCTTAAACATGTAAATATGAGTTCTATTGAACAAATACATATTTATGCACAAAATAAGCTATACTTGAGCCTATTATAGGCTTATTATTTTGAAAGGTGTTAAAAAAAATGATAATTGAATCGAATTAGATTGGAGACGCTTATTTGAGTCATTATCTAAGCTTTAAAGACTTTTGATGAAAAATATGTTGCGAGAATAAGTACGAAAAGATAGCTTTATAGAATAAGCTTAACTCAAAGAGGATTAACGAACAAATAAGCAAGAGATAATCAATCCGAGAACTTCAATAAGCATCAAACCATTTTTATTACATCATCTTAATAAGCTTACGAAATAAGCTGAGTATAATAAGTAGAAAAACTGAAATAAGCTACTAAAAAACTAAAATAAGCTAAAAACTTGAAACTAAAAATATTAAAATTAAGTTCCTAGATGATAAAAAATGAAGGGTGGCGAGTTGATTTATAGAGTCCAAAGAGGGGGTAAAATGTAATTTTCGCTCAATCAATATGGCATTATTAGCCAATCATTACATCGATTGTGTGAAACCTCGGATTGCCAAACTGTGCAAGGTCGATCACCGTTGTCCAGCGCTGTGTCTATATCTTTTGTTGCTTCCATATAACGCAGTGTTTGTGCTCGTTGGATCAATTTCATGAAATGCAAATTGAATTTGAAAGTTATAACTCATTTATTAGGACTTTGAGAAATTTGAAGTCTTAGAAAGAAAGACATTTTGCCCATCATCGACATCATAAATTTAGAAGTTATTTTTTTTAGCAAATTCATCACACATAGCAGGTTGAGTGGAGGCAAAAATTATATCGTCGACATAAATTTGTACCAATAAGATGTCGCGGCCTGCTTTCTAGGTGAATAATGTTGGATCGACTGCACCCTTGGAGAATTCTTGCGATAGTTGAAAGCTAGACAACATATCACACCACGCGCGTGGAGCTTGTTTAAGACAATAAAGTGCCTTTTTGAGTCTGTACACGTGATTTGGCTTGTCTTGATCTACGAATCCTTCCGATTGACTAACATAGACCACTTTGTGAAGCTCGCCATTCAACAAAACAGTTTTGACATCCATCTGATAGATTGTCATGTTCTTATTGGCAACATTAGAAATAAAGATACGAATGGCCTCTATTCTAGCAACAGGTGCAAATGATTCCTCGTAATTAATCCCCTACTCTTGACAATATCCTTTAGCAACCAATCGAGCCTTGTTTTTGATTACACCCCCAAGTTCATCTTTCTTGACTTTGTAGATCCACTTAAGTTTGATCAACATTACGAAATCTGGACATGGTACTAATTCCCAACTTGCAGTCGCTCGAATTCATGTATTTCTTCTTGCATAGAATCAATCCAGGAGGATTCAAGCATTGCTTCTTTGAAATTCTTCGGTTCAACTGAAGTGAGAAAGGCATCGAAATAACACCACATAGCATCAGTCTTAAGTTGCTTTCTTGTGGAGATTGATCGAGAAGGATCTCCAATCACATTTTCTAATGGATGATTCTTAGTCCATTTACCAAGAAGATCTAATGGAGTGTGGGATGGTCGCATATTTGATGACGATCCTTGAGAAGTCGAGTCTTCATGAAGAGTTTCATGAAGTGGATAATCATGAAAGTGTGGTGTTTTTGGGGATTCTTCAACACCTTGAGAGATAATTGGAGAATGTTCTTGTTCTTGGGTTGATGAAGTGCTTGCAGATGGTGCATCCTATTCAAGAGAAGTGGATACAGGTGAACCGGTTGGATCAACAGGTCTTTGAGCAAAGGCTACGGAAACTGGAGAAACAACACTTGGTGGAGGGTTAAAGAATTCATCAAACATTTGTTGGAACAAGATATCCCAATCATTCTTCGTCGGTGGGACATAAGGTGTTGAAGAAGGAGGATTTGGCACGAGTTTTGAACTGAGTGTTCCAGGAGTCATTAATTGAGGCGCGAGCCTTGAACTGAACTGTTCAGAAGCCATTGCTGTCAGCTCATCAAACATAATATGAATTGATTCCATAATTTTTCAGGTTCTTTTGTTGTAGATTCGAAAGGCCTTCTTTGCAGGAGCATATCCAATAAAAATACCTATATCAGCTTTCGGTTTCAATTTACCCAAGTCCTCACTGTCATTAGTCGGATAACACAACGAACCAAAGACATGAAGAAATGATAAATCAGGTTTCTTCTTATGCATAAGCTCATAAGGTGTCTTGTTGTAGCGAAGACATATTAGGGAACAATTTTGGGTATAACATACTGTGGATACTGCTTCTGCCCACAGATATAATGGAGCTTTTGAAAATATCAACTCTGTTCTGTTGTGGAGATACCAACATTTTCATAGTAGTCTTTAAGAGTCTAATTCACAAACTCGGTTCCATTGTCTGTTCTGATATTGCGGACAATAGCATTCATACGAACTTGTACTTGCTTCAAGCATTTAATGATGACCTCAGGAGCTTCATCCTTTGATCTTAAAAACTTGACCCACGTAAATCTTAAGTAGTTATCGACGATACCTAAGATATATTTCTTCCCATTTATACTCTCCACATGCATTGGCTCACAAAGATCCATATGCAGAAGATAAAGTTTTTCTTGATTAGTGTCATCAGCTTTGGGTTTATGAGAGGACTTCTTGCTTTTTCCTAGAGAACATGCCAAACATAGATGATCTTTCTTGAATTTTAGCTTTGGGAGACCTCGAACAAGACCTTGCTTAGCTAACTGATTTAAAGTACCGAAGTTTAAATGAGACAACGGTCGGTGCCATAGCCAGCTTTTAGTCTTTGAGGCTTTGGATAGCAAACATGAAGAAGACTTTAGCATATCATCGAGTGAAATGGTGTACAAATTTGTGTCTCTTGATCCAGAAATTAAATCAGCACTGTCTAAATTCCAAACATAACACGTGTGTTTTCAGAATGCAAGTTCCGAGTCACAGAATTGAACCACAGAGAACAAATTGTGCCTGAGACCCTCAACATAATAAACCCATGAGATTGTAACATTCCCTAGCTGATAATTACCATAACCCATAATCTTTACAATCTAATCGTTTTTAAATCTAATAGTACCAAAAAATTTGCTAGCAAAGTTGATGAGCAGAGAGCGCTGCCCGGTCATATGCTTGGAGCAGCCCGAGTCCAGGTACCAGAGTATGATTTGTATGACCTGAAATTGACATTAGAAGAAGATGGAGCAGTAGAAACATTAGATCCCCAGTTTTGCATGGGTTCCGAGTGGTTAGAAATCTTAGAACCTACGGTCTTAGATTGACTACTCGACCCTACATGTTTTATATTTTTGAGTTTTCCAGATTTGTTACTACTTGGTTGTGTTTGCTTAACTACTGTTGTTGATATGGATTTCCTAGGATGCACTACTTTAGTGGAGATAATCCTAGTTAAAGGGCATGTGTTTCCATCTATAGTGAATATGCGTCCTGTAAGTTTCCACCTATATCTAACATTAGTGTATACTTTACCAGTAGGTTTCTACATTTTCTTCTTTTTGCTCTTAGCAGGTCTAGATTTCACAGATTTAGATTTAACACGAGCATTCACATCATCAAGATAATCACGAACACATAGATCATGAATAGCATCAAACATACATTCATGGCAGATAACAAGTAAGTTCAGAATTCGCATTCAACACTGAATGCTTAACATTTTCATTACAGACTGTTTTAGAAACACGATTCAAATTATTCAAACTAGACTTAGCAATCCTAGGTTGGTCTTCTACTTTATTAGTCTTCTTGTTACTACTTGAAGTTTGCGTGATCCTATCTTTCTTTGTATTGCTCCTAAGATTTGATCCGCTAGCTTCAGTAGAACTACTTACTCCTGTAGAAGGTGACACAAAATTGTTAGTGGTTTGTTTATCCTGTGGTTGTACCTGTTTTTGTGTTTTATCTGTTGATGTGTCAATGGATTCTGCAAACCTAACTTTCCTAGTCCTGTTGATTGGTGTAACAGGGGGTATTGGGACACTCCCGGGGGAAATTTAAATTATTAGCTTTACAGGTTTCAAAATAGGGAATGTGCATTAACCATAAACAAGCAATTACTGAATCCGGTAACAAACTTACAGGCAGAGTATTAGGTCACAGTATTGTATGGCCTTAGTTCTCTAGCTTGTTCGACGATTTCACGAAGTATATCAGCATTTTTTGTGTGTGTTTAAGATAATCTACATGTGCATCCCTAGTATGCTTTACAAGAGGGGAAAGAGGTTGCAAATCTAATTTATACAGTTTTGAAGTAACCACGTTCGAATTGTGCACATTTTGAACACTTTGAACTACATTCTTTCCTTTAATATTTGCAATGTGTTCCTTTAGCTTCTCAATCGAGACATTATTTGCTTTCAACTGAGCTTGCAACTCATTTTATATAGTAATATTTCTTTAAATTTAGGAGCTTTCTTGATTATGCGATGGTCTGTTATATTTGAATACTTTCCTTTGCATTTTTGCAACTTTGAGTTCAAGGAGAAATTACACGATTTTTAAGTCGTGAACATTGTTTTGAAAGTTCATTGTAAACAGCTATTCAATCAATATCATTTTTTGCTAAGCTTTGACTTAAGCATAGCGTCTCATTATACTTCAATCCAACCAATAATACTATGATTGATAGGTTTTATTATCATTAATGGTAGATAAAGATTTAACAGCTGTGTACACAAGATCTGGTGATTATAAGAGTCCATTAAACGGATCATTTTTCTGGTTTCAACAATTTCTAATGCAGAATTATTAATGTTCATGAGAATTATTTTTCACTTGTACCAATTATCGTAATGGATATTAGCATGCATTAAAGTATTCATTAACATCTTGACATTCTAATATGCTCTAAAAAGAAGTTCATTATCAAAGACTTAGTTCCTTTATCTCAATACCATAAATACTTTTCTTTTCTACAGAAATTTGGCAACTTTGGTTTCCATTTTGATATTAAAATAGCTTTCATGTCTTTGAGTTCTTTGTAAAGGACAGTGTCTCATAAAGCTAAAAAGATTATTTCTAAAGTTTGAGCAAGAAAGGTTTGACATCTTTTTCAAAAGCCCCTTCATAATGTTTCAACCCCAAGATCTTATTATATTTTCAATTATTTCTGTATGAAAAGTTATTGTTTCAATCAACTTATTACAGGCTCTTCTTTGTGTGGAATTATTTTTTCCAACTGATTGGTAGAAGTTCACGAGGAATTTCCTTCTTTAAAACTGGTTCGGATGGAACGGGTGGTTTTTCAGAAACGGGTTGTGTAACACCCCTAAATAGGTGCCTGCGGAATATGTGGGCTGGAGTTTTTCTTTCTTATATCAATAGCATCAGTTATCGAGAAGACATTAAAATGAGTCTTTTAGAAAATTGATACATTAGAATAACTGAAATTGTTTGTTACAAAATTACAACGGCTTAACATGTTCACTTGTAAATGTAAAGATTTTAAAACATAACAAATATCCCTAAAATGTAATGCTCCTAAATCTTTATGCAATGACATCTAAAATAACGACCACCAATGTATCCTTGTCTTGTACCTTATTGACTTGAGAAAAACATGCTTTAAAACGTCAACCTAAAGTTGGTGAATCCACAGGTTTAAGTAATGTATAAAGTAAGATCGCAAGATTTCTAAGTGTATGATAAAGTAACAAATACAATATCACAAAAGTAATTACGAAATACACTAAGCTCATGACACTGAAGCTACAACATATATATGTATGCAAATTAATGCAAATAATGTGCCCGTGTAGATGTTCAACTCGCAACATCTAAATTGTTCCGACATGGTATACATTCGTCGTTTCGGTACCTCTGAAACTAGTCAGCGCTACTCACCCAAACGGGGATGTCAATCCCAAATAGATCTATTCATAACATTCGCGCTTACAATCCAGTAACTAACAATTCATGATTCATGAACAATAGTGGGTTATAGCTACTTAGACAAACTCGTAATTTTGTTAAAAGTGTACTTGCGTCCAATTGTAAAACAATGCATGTTTCTTACCCTAAAGTTGTAAATCATTGTAATTGAATAAAAGCGGAACTATGAACTCACCTCAGTGAATGTATTTGATATATAAATCAAATATTAAAATTGTCACGTATGGTCTAAATGCAACCTAATTAAATATAGGTCGTATGAGTATAATGTACTTTGAATAACTAACACAAGCTTATTATTCCAATATAGTTACTTACACTAAAACATGTTCGCTTAATTTATAAAAAATAAACAATATAATTATCTTGTACTTGAATATAAATGTCAATGTACTTGTTTTTGTATACAATAGTAATACTGTCCAACTAATTCTATCCATTTGTTAAAAATACTTGAATTTAATTTTTTTTATTATTTATATAAACGTTATTGTATTTAAAAAGGTTTAATCAGTGTATAAAAATATTATTTATAAAAAACAAGTTAAAAACATGTATAATCATTTATATAGGCTAATGTTTACTTCGTTTTGTAAAGTTTTTATAAAAGAAACGAAACCAACACTATTTCATGTAGTAATAGTGCATAGAAAATCATATTTCTTTTGTTTTACCCCCGTTTTATACGTTTTTTATGTCCACGGTTTCGTATTAAGAAGATTTATCAAAATATTATATTTATGATATTTTAACTACTGATGAACAGTAACTTTTACTGTTTTTGTAAAATTATATAAAACTACTTTTATATAATTAATTGTCGTAACCTCGTAAATATCGTAACTCATCCGTTTTAATCCCGTTTTTAGTTTTCTTTATATGTATGGAAACGTATTTGAAAATTTTATCAAAATTTGATACTTATGATATTTATATAAACTGTTATGAACAGTAACAGTGGGTTAAAATTTATAAAAACACTTTTTATAAATTTATTTATTGAAATCGTATAAAATTCATATCTCCTCCATTTTAATTCCGTTTTTAGTGATCCTTATCTCCACGTCTTCATAATTAAAAGTTCTATCCAAGTAAAATATTTTCCAAAAATTTTCTATTATGAACAGTAACTTATTTTTATAAAATTATTTTTATAAAACACTTTTTATTGTAAACTTCTAAATAGCGTAACTTCTTCGTTATGGCTCGGTTTTTCGAGTTCTTTATATGCTTACAATCCTCATAGCATGTACTATTTTAATAAAATATAAAATAAATTTTATTTTTTTCGAATTAAAACAGTAGGTTTTTATAAAATTTCTTAAACTTGTTTTTATAAGTTTTTAACTCAACTAATTTGCTACAAGTCCTCTAATCTATGTAATAATACATCTTTGATATACCTTGAGTCCTCTAATTTGTGTCCATCAAATATAGTCGCATTTGTACAAGAAAAATGTCAATTATATTTATTTACTTATATAAACTATATAAATAAATAGTTAACTATAACTTAACAAATAATTATCTAAATTTTTCCATTGCTTGTAAATCCTTAAATAAAATATGTCCTTATGTTTTAAACATAATATTTACCATGAACAAGTATTTCTTGAGTTTATATAAACTTGCAATATTTTATAGACATGTATGGGGAAAGGGTTGCAAATCTAATTTATACACTTTTGAAGTAACCACAATCGAGTTATGCACATTTTGAACACTTTTAACCACATTCTTTCCTTTAATATTCGCAATGTGTTCCTTCAGCTTTTCAATCGAGACATTCTTTGCTTTCAGCTGAGCTTGCAACTCATTTATTATGAAAAATTCTTTAAATTCAGGAGCATCTTGATTATGAGATGGTCTGTTAGTTTGAAAACTTTCTTTGCTTTGTTGCAATTTAATTTCAAGAGAAATACACCGATTTTCAAGTTAGGAACATCGTTTCGAAAGTTTGTTGTAAACAGTCTTTTCAATCATATCATTCTTTTAGTCAAGCTTAGTCTGAAGTTTAAACTCTCTTAATATTCATCCAAAAAACTTTGTTTCATGGATTTATAATCATTAATGGTAGCTAAAGAATTAACAGCAGTATGCACAAGATTCTGAGATATAAGCAGCTCTATTAAACGATCATTTTCATGTTTCAACAGTTCTAATGCAGAATTATCATGTTCAAGAGAATTATTATTCGCAGGTAACACATTATCAAAATGATCATTAGCATGCATTACATTATTCATTACATCTTGACAGATAATATGCTCTAAAAGACGATCATTATCAAGACTTAATTCCTTTTTCTCAATCTCAAAATACTTCTTATCTACAAAACATTTGGCAACCTCAGTTTCCATTTGATTAAAAATAGCTTTTATTTCTTTAAGTTCTTTGCAAAGACCATGTTCAAACAACTAAAAAATATTCTTTTAAAGTTTGAGCAAAAGGCTTGACATCTTTTTCTAAAGCCCCTTTTATATGTTCAACCCCCAAGATCCTATTCTATTTCCAGTTATTTAGGTATGAAAAGTTATAGTTTCATCAAATTTATTAACATGTTCTTTCATTTTGTGAAAACTATCTTTTACCATACTGATTGATGGAAGTTCACGAGGAATTTCCTTCTTTAAAACTGGTTCGGATGGAACGGGTGGTTTTACAGAAATGGGTTGTGAAATAGGTAACCAAAATACCTGTTCTGCAGACAATTGTTTTTTAGGCATAAAATGCTTAACAAAATGCCCAGATAGTTTATTTAAGGCCACATAATCAACGGGGGCAATATTAACTTTCTTTTCTTTTAAGCTTGGATCATTTTGTTTAGCTAGCATTTTTAACCTACCATCTTCAGCTAATTCTAAGGTTTCCTCAGTATTAGTTACAAACAAAGCAACATGTGTCTTAACAAAAGTATTGCCATCATACAAGGCATGTACTTTCCGTCGAGCTTGAGACAGATAAAAAGGATTTTGATAACCAAGTGCTGTTTTGTGATTTTCATCATAAAAAGCTTGGGGTTTTGTTAACATATGCATTGTTTGCGTTGACTGACCCATTTTGTAAACCACATATTCTAAAGCTTTCTTCTTGTTTTGTAAATTAATGACTTCATCAAGATATTTATCTTCCTTTTGTTTAGACTCCTTTTTCAAACATTCAACTGTTGTTGATAAAGTCTTATGACTTTCAACTATTGCATTGAGTTGTAGTTTTAATGAGTGTATTTGTTTTTCAAAATCCGCAACCTTTGCATTTCTGTCAACAATAACCTAACTTAATTGACCATCATTATACTTTTCTCTATCATTTAATTCAAACTTTTGTCTTTGTTCAAAAAGTTTTACTTGTTCTTTAAATCTTTCAAGCTCAGTAGTTAGAGTTTCATAAACAATTAGATTTTCCTGCTGCACCTTATTACATTTTGCAACTTGACTAGACATTTCTTCAATGACAACCATTAAGAGTTCATCTTTTTATGCAGAAGAACTAGTGTTTTGAACAACCGGATTTTTAGTTTCTTGCAAATATTGTTCATAAGAAATGATATTACTATCACTTGTTATGTCAATTTCTGTGTCATTATCAACAAATGGTTGTTCAGAACACTATGTCTCTTGCACACTTTGATAACTCATATCATTTTCTATGTTTGTGTCATGAAATGGTACCTCTGAGAGAACATCTGAGTCATAGGAGGATAGATTGGCCATGAGAACTGCCTTAGCTGAGGGTACATCATCACAATCAGAGTCAAAAGCATCAAGATCATCAGTATGAAAGGCTGCTGGAGTTAGGATGTCCTAAGATGCTTGAGCTGGAATGACTGTATCCTCATTATCTGCTAAGAAGGCCAACTGTTCTGGATCCAAATAAGCTCTTGATTCCAAAGCTTCAGTCAGCAACATTTTCTCTTTAAACCATGCTGAATTCTTGTGCCTTTTTGGTTTGTGTGCTCTGTCTAGCAAAATAGCCTTCCTCTTGATAGTTGTAACACTTAACCACCCTTGGTTGAGCTGCTGCCCCATTCCTGTTACCTCCCTGATTTGAAGCATTGTTATGTACCCCTCTGTTAACGTACCCTGATGTCTGTCTCCCATGAACTTTTTGTACGGTGGCTCTTCCATCTTGAATGGTTGCTTGGTTCCTAGGATTAGACGAGGTTCTTAGTTGATTGTTTATCTATGGGAAACGAGGACCAAATGCTGTGCTTACAAACGCCATTAGCTTGTTCAAATTGGCAATTGGATCATCAGAAGGGTTAAAATATGGAACAACAAGTCCTGAATCCAACTCTGTAGAAGATGGTTTCTGAATAGCAAGTGCTTGATATGATTGCTGTAAAGCTGGTGCTTGATATGGTTGTTGATGAACCACTAGAGAATTAGTAACAACTTGTGACTGATACTGTAATTGTTGGACAATTGGTGCATCATAAGAACGTTGTGGTGCAGGAGGTGAGTAGTATTGTTGAGTAGCAGATGACAACTGAGGATAGTACTGAGTCGGGTTCAAACAAGTTGGAGAATTAGCAACCAAGGCTATCTGATCCGGAAATATTTGTCTTGATAAACGAACTTCATTTGCATGTGCTTCATGTTGCCTTAGATGAGCATACAGATGATCAAAGTTAGTGGTATGCATGTATTTGAAAATTTTGACATCCGTGACAAATTTGCTCCATTCAGGTTGAAGATGATTGACAAACTTTGTGTTGACTTGAAGTGGTTTCATTGTCATTACCATCGTATGCATATCATTGATCAGCTGGGTAAACCGCATGTAATACGAAGAAATTATCTCTCCAGGCATAGAAGTGAATGTGTCAAAATCATCATACAACTTGGACTCTCGTTCTTGCAATGATAACTCTGAACATTGAATGAGTAATTTGACTCTATCCCAAATCTGTTTTGCATCTTTATTATCATTAACCAATTTGTAAATGTCTTGAGCTAAACCTTGCAAAACAATGTTTGTTGCCTCGATATCAACTGACTCACGAATCTTTTCTTCATCTGTGAGATCAGTATATGTTCGTGCTCTAACCGTTGCTGGAGTAGTTTCGTTTCCAGGTTCTATAATTGTTCCGTACTAGAAAGGTCCATTGAGAATTAAATCAACAAGTAACTTTCCATGTTCCTTGCCTTTAATGTACAACAACATACAACTTGCCCATGAACCGTAATTAGTCTTATCAAGCATGGGGGGACAATTGTCAGCCCCGACAACAATCACATTTTCTGCTAATGATAACTCATCTTCAATTGATTGTTAAATGTAAAAAGATAAGATCTTGATCGTTCAATGATTAGAGGTTGTTGGGTTAAAGTGATGTTTGTTTAAAGTGATTTGAGAATTGTTATTACACGTGATTTTACAAATCTTGATAAAGCTAAGAAAACAAGTTAAAGTTTCAAGAGATTTTACATATCAAAGAAGAAACTGTAAATA
>BQNB010101979.1:0-15021 GCA_026074375.1 Tanacetum coccineum
ACATCTTGTCGTTGTTTAAGCTTTAAAACTCCCTCTAAATGTTTTTACAACCATTTAAGGATTATTGTGACTTGAGTTTTGAATAATTAAACAGCATCACCATCTTCCTAGACACAAATTCAAACACCAGTAATAGAAAGTATTATTATAGTTGACTTGCAATAAGGGACGAATTAAACACTTTGACAATGTGCAAAGTGTCACTCTCGGTCATCTTACCTATTTGTTTTCTCAAAAAGTCACGATATGCTAAACAACCAGAAAAATCATGATAAGAGCTAAGTCAACGCGGGTCAACACACATGCTCGACACAAGCTTGTTCTCTTTGAAATACCGTTAGGATATTTGGTTGGAGAAGCCGCTACACCCATCTTGTATAAAACCCACCCCTGTATTCATTTTCATGCATTGATTTCATTTGAAAACTTCATCTTCTCTATTGTAGACATTATGTAACAATCATTCAACTCATTAATCCACAACAAATCCTTTCGTGTTGTTGTTCTTTTGATTTCCTTCTTTCTTGGAATCCTAACCGAATTGCCGGTTAATTTTCATTTCTTAAGTGATTTCTAGATTGTTCAATCAATTGGTATTCAAAGCACTTTCCGCCAGATGCATTCTGATCAAATTCTGTTACAAATCCGTTATCCTATTAATTTCAATTACCCACTCATAATTCATTTACAGCCCAATAAACACCATAAATTCTCTTAATTTTTTTCCAATAACACAAATCTTGATTCGCAATGGTTAATACACGTTGATGGGTCAATTCAGTGCTCAATGATGTTTCATTTGAATTTGAATACAAAATATCCTAAGTGTTAGATAACCTTAAACATCTCTAGGTCACTAAGTGAACAATCACATAGTGAGTTACCTTCAAGTGTTCAACCTAATCTACAAGAAAGACTCAACCATTCAGTGAGGCGGTTCTCAATGAATGAAGTCCCTAAGCCAAAGAAGAAGGTGATGGGTTCAGTGAGTTGTGGCAATAGACTCACTGAACCTCATATGATCTCCAACAACTAGAAGTCCCTGAAGACAAGTGCCTGGAGAATAGGCGGGATAGTTTAAATGGATAAGTCCAAGCTCTTATCCACCTGAAGTCAAACTATCCTAAATAGGGTATGAATACAAGGTCAATGTCATCACTGACCTTAGAAAGTGTGTTTATCTCATTCCTAGATTAGAATTGTAATAGAGACAAACCTGTACAATATGTACTGGTCGATCAATCTTGTGACACGCACTTATCACCCATGTGGGTATGTCCCTACCTAAGTAGTATAAAGACATGCCTTGTAAATGGAGTAGGTTAAGTTTGTGCATTCAAAATTGTATCTTTCATAAACACCTACTTCTCCAAATCGACTAAGTCCCTGAGCAAGCTCAGTAGGTTAGCATAGTTGTTAACTTTGCATAATACTTTTAAGTTATGCAAAGTTGTTAGTGAGGAGATCACACACATACACATTGTCATTCAATCCCCATTGTTATTCCGCAAACAATGGGCTATAGTTCTTAATAAATTTATAAGAATTAAACGTTGAAAAGTTTTGAGTCTTTTACTTACTGTCGTTACATGATTTCAAAACTTTTCAAACATACTTTACTTTCATGCCATGGGTTAGTGTATCATAACTTTTGTTGTTATTGGTAACTAACTAAAAGGGAACAACAAGTGGTATTAGAGTAGAAGGTTTATAAAACTTTTTACACTTATATTTGCTCAAAAGTTTTTAAAACCTAGATCCTAAAATGGCTGCTGAAAGTATTATACCCCAGCTAGTTGACAAAAAGGGAGGTAGTTATTTTACTATTGCTCCTAGACTAGAGCTGGAAAAAATTAACAAATGGAAAAAGCGAATGCTTTGCTATTTGACTGGTATGAAACCCTATTACCTTAAATGTATTAAGGAAGGTCCTTACCAACCAAAAATAGTTGAATGTGAAATTAAGCCAGAGTTCCATTGGACAAATAATGAGAGGAGGGTGGTCAATCAAGATCACCGCCTTAAAAGCATCATTATGTCATGTCTACCAGATGATATAATAGAGTCAGTCATTAGCTGTGAGACAGCTGAAGCTACCTGGACTGACTTGGTTCACAGCTTTAAAGGTCCCTCTGATACCAAGGAAAACAAGATCGTGGATCTGAAACTTGAGTATCAAACTTTCAGAGCTAAACCCTCTGAGAGTCTCTCACAGACTTACACCCGTTACAAGACCCTGTTCAATCAGCTGCCTAATGATGATGTGACACTGTCCAAACACGAAATGAATGTCAGTTTTGTGAATAGTATCCTTAAGAAGTAGCTCAGCTTCTCTCAGAAACTAAGAAACGCCAATCACACTCAGACCCCTTTACCTTGCATATATCTATGGTAGGTTTGTCTATGAGGACAAACTGATCCAAAGAAGGTATTCCGAGAATAAAAAGGCCCTCATAACAACTCCCTCAACCACTCTCATATCAATTTCCTTCTTTTCTAACAATATTGTGTAGGATTCCCAAGAAAAATCTGATGATGAGGCAGATGAGAGAACCAGTGAGGAGTATCTCAAAGATTTAGAATTAAAGTTTCATGAGAGAGCCCTTTTGGCAAATTCAAAATGTTTTATCAAAAGGAAAAACAACTTTTCAAGCCAAAAAGCAAATGAAAACACTAGGTGTTACAAATGTGGCAAAAATGTCATTTTGCAAGAGATTGCTTTTCCAAAACGACGGAACCTTCTTACAAATCACCAGTGTCAAATGTCTCTTCAGTGTCAAAAGGTTTTCAACCCAAGTTTACACCAAAACTTATTCAGTCTTCCCAACCGGCCCAGAGTAGTCAAAATGAACCAAAAATTCAAAAGGACTACAAGGCTGAGTAGAAGAAGATGAAAGCCAAACTTGCACTCCTTAAGGCCAGTCCCTCTACTTCTCAGTCCCCAAATACTTTTCGATCAAAGAACAAAGGCCTTGTTACTGAAACTTTTGATTTGGATGAGGAAGAAGTCTTAGATGACGAGGAGATGACACAAGTCAAGGTACTGATGGCTCTAGTTGATGATGAGCTCTCAGTCGAAAAGAATCATGCCCGTAATGGTGAATGGATCGACATCACCATGAGAAAGGTAAATATTCTTCTTTCCATGGATGAGGATGCTTATTGGCAGACTTATCTCAAATATATAAACATTAACTTGAAGTTTGTTGAAGAGTAGATATTAAACCTGTTATCAAAATATAACAAAATAGTTTTTGAACTAAATAAGTTTAGAGATGATCTACTTGTTTTAAAACAAGCCAATTATGATGTTGTCACTTTTCAGATTCAAAACAATAAACTCACTAAGTTAAATCATGCTCTTCAAGACTAACTGAAAGAAGAAAGAAATGTTAATGAAAAATGGCTAATTAGCTCTAAGAAAGTAATTCAATGTATCAGTGACCAAATTCCAAACCAAAAGAAGAAGATTATTGGTGGTGAACTACTCACTCATCATCAAAAAATGAGGTTAAAGAAAACCATTTCGTACCTGCCTCCCTGGATTATGACCATGAAATGGTCCCAAAATCCAAAGATTGGGTTGAGAGACACAACCCTAACAGCAAACTTCTAAACTTTAACACTGGAAGAATTCTAGTCCCTGAAAATCAAGCTGTAAATGAGTGTCTGAAACTCACTAAGGCACTCACTGACCCTGAATCTTCCAAAGAGTCAGGATCGGAACCTCTAACTCCCTTACCTCCATTGAAAAATCTTTAGGGAGCTTTTCTAAGCTCTGAGGTAATGATATTGACTTACCAAGATCATTCTCCAAGGAAGAGATTTGGTTTAGGAACCATGAAACAAACAAAGCCTGAAACACAATAATCTTCTAGTAAGAGTGTTTCAGGACCTGTCACTATTTGTAGTACTAAACCAGCCACTTCTTCAGTTCCTGCTGAAGTAAAAAACAATGAACAATAATCAAAAATTGATGAGTTAACAAAACTTGTTCAAATATAAATGGATGAGAAGATTAATTCCACTCAGAAGATTCAGGAACCCAAACCTGTGATTCCACAATCTGAATCATCTAAGTCTGATACTTCATCCAAGATGAGTCAGGAATCCAAACCAAATGGCAGGAACACTGTTAATAATAATAAATCACTAACTAAGATGATTTGGAGGTCGGGGAGGATGAAACAAATAAGTAGCCATATTATTGATAAGATAAGAGAAAAGGAAAGATGTGTGTGTGATAGAAGAGATAAATACAGACACCCCTTATGTGAAATGTTACAATTGAATCCTCACCCCTCCATGGAAGTATAGAGGGGGTATTTATAGCCCTTGTGTCTTCTAACTATACTAACTTGACGTTACTAGTCCTTATTCGACACAGCTATAATAAACTAATGTAATTCCGTATTAGTAAACATATTTTAAGGATAACAATCTTCCCCTAATATGTGTACATACGAAATTACTTACAATATTCCTATCAAGTACAAATACAACACAAATAAAGTCTTCCCAAGTGCTTCCAAAGCTGAAGATGTCTTCTGAGTTCTTCTAGTCTTGAAACTTGTACTCCAGCTTGGATCTTCATTGTCTTTACTTGTTCTGAAACCATTGTAGTATGCATGAGTTGGATCAACTTCCCCTAATTCATGTAGCATGTCTTGAAAAGCTTTCTTCATAGACTCCTTTTTTAGCAAAGTTTTTGAATCCGCTTCCCCCCAAACCAACATCCCTATCTTGAGCAAATTCTAAAACTTTGATGTAGCTTAACCAATCTTCTATTTTTCATTGACGTGCACAGCGGAATTTTGTAGAAGAACAACCACACTAAATACTACTGCTACTTGTCATTGGGTCTTGGTGAATATCCATTCGGGGGTACATGCAAGAAATCAACAACAATTCTTCTTACGTATGTAGATTACTTCACAAACCATACTAAGTAAAGTTGTATACACTGCTTCCCCTTGGAAGTTGACATGGTAACCAAAGTACACATTTCCCCATGATGGTTGCGAACTCTAGGAAGCATCATTGTTGTGTACGTCCATATACTCGAGAAGTTCTTGTCTTAAGCACAAATCTTGAAAAGTTATGAATGTCGTTAAAGAACTTTGAAAATTTTTGCTTAGACTGTGAAGTACCAATGTCTTGGAATAGCACAATAATATCTTGTGAGAATTGTTGATTACATCTCAACCTTTAAACTCTTTGGCTAACTTACCAACCTTGTATTTTGTCGGCTATTATTGTGACCACATGGTGAAGTAAATCCAATATACCAAACTTGAAAATAAAGTAAATTCCCCAAATTTGTTACTTAAGCTTGCACTGTTGTTGATTGACGATCGATGCAAGATTAAATATTTAAGTACCCTATAGTCAACTAGAAAAGTATAAAAAGTACAAAACCTCTTGAAATTATCTACATCGACATCTGCGTGTGACACTGAGTACTACAACGTAACTCCTTTAAGTGATAGTTATCCAGGTCTTCAACCAACCACCCCGACTACTAGAAACTAGATAATTCAAGTCTCAATTATAGATGTATATGTTCAAGCAAGTCATCAATCGATAAATTGGGTTTGAAGAAAAGAAGTAGAAAGTAGAAGGAAGTCTCGATGATGAAATAAGTAGACGCCTTCGTGAAACCCACTTCAATCTCAAATAAAGGATACCAAATTAACTCCGTGATCACTTGTCCTTTGAATCCGAATCCTTAGCCGTTTGTCGTTTTAGTGAATCTTATAAGGATCGTTTTAGTGTTATGTATTGTGTTTGTTGCGTTGTTGTTCGTGAATGTTGTTAAACTAATACAAATGTTGTTTTTGAATGTCGTTACCGAACAAACATTGTCTAGTCAAACTTGTCATGATAGCGTTTTAGTACTCGGACCATTCCTCATACCCGAACTAATCCAATAATATAATTCACAGCCCGGTCCACTTTCGGTTAACTGCCAGCCCAAGTTCATCAACTAGCCAACACCATTTAGTAGCCCAATCAATAAGCACGCAACCCATTTTATTAAGTACCATAACCGGCCAGCCTAACACCTTGTTAAAATTTTTGGCCTAATTGTTGTTAAGAAAGCTCGGCTGCCAATAAAAGTAGTATTTGGCCCAAACCAAAAGAGAAGTAGGGATATATAATGCCTCAATCCCTAATTCTACTCATTTTACCCTAACCCTAATCCCTTTTTATCCGCCTCACTCTGCTCCTCTTTCCCAATCCCTAATACTTCTTACAACCACCTCTCTCTCTTATACCTTCATCAGCAGATAACAAGAAAAAGAAGCCAGTTGCAGATATTAATCTCATATCCCAAAGATAATCATCACATCATATTTCTTAACCACAAATCATTAAATCCAAACGAACCATGACCCTCTTGACTTCACAAACCGTAGTAGGAGATGAAACAAGAATGAAGAAAACTTAGTATATCAAGATCTTGAATAAAGAGGTCTCGGGTAGGTTTGTTTTTCGTTTTTGGTGTTTGTGAGTGAACGAATCAAAGATAGATTGTAGCAGAGTTGTTATACATCTATCTTTATTTTAGAATATTAACAGATCTATGATGATATTTTCATTTTGTGTTCTTGATCCTTAAAGGGTCTTGATATGATTGTAACACATGAAATGTAATAAAACTGAGATGTTGGTGTTTTTTTTGTTTTTGTTTTGAGTATTGATGGAGATAGAGTGGTGATAATATGTGACGATGGGTTATAGGTAGATATTGGATTTGTTGTGATATTTCTGATGATGGGATTTAGGTATAGATTGTTGGATTGTTGATGGTTTTGTTGTTGTAATTTATTTATTTTGGTTTATGATTCGAGTCTGTCTCTTCTTCTTCATTTCTGTGACCTTTAACTTGACTCGGCTTTGACTGAGTTGACTCGGTCAACTTGGTAATTACCGAGTTGACTCGGTCTGAGTCATGGTGTATAAAACTTGAGGTTTAATTTGCCTAAGACTTGAGGTTTAATTCGCCTAAGACTTGAGGTTTAATTCGCCTCTATTTAATTCGCCTAAGCCAAACGTTTAATTCGCCTAGGTTTAATTCGACTAAGCCAAATGTTTAATTCGCCTAGGTTTAATTCGCCTGATATAAAACAAAAAGTACTTTGTACTTTTGCTAAAATTTTGGATCTGTGTTTTCTTTCAAATCCAAATAAGCCCAGATAATAAGCTTCGAAAATAAGCTGTTAAACCAGAAAAGCAGTTTAACCAAGCAAAAGGACCCACGAAATAAGCCAATAACAGCAAGCTATAAATAAACTTAAATAAGCTGAAAAACAGGTTGACAGCCTTGAAATAAGCAAAACCAGAAACATTACAAAATAAGCAAAAAATGAAACAGACCCAAACAAGGACTAAATAAGCTCGAAATAAGCTGAAAATAAGCTTTAACCAACTGATAAGCCCAAGCATGACAGATCTGGACAAACACACAACAACAAAGATTCCATGGTTTTTTTATGGACAAATAAGCCACGAAAATAATCTATAACAAGCTATAGATAAGCTTGACAGCCACAAAACAACCAAACACGAATAGAATACATCCCTGGTTAGCTCTGATGCCAATTGTTAATAATAAGAAATCACTAACTAAGATGATACGGAGGTCGGGGAGGATGAAACAAATAAGTAGCAATATTATTGATAAGATGAGAGAAAAGGAAAGATGTGTGTGTGTGTGTGATAGAAGAGAGAAACACACACACACCTTGTGTGAAATGTTACAAATGAATCCTTACCCCTCCATGGAAGTATGGAGGGTGTATTTATAGCCTTTGTGTCTTCTAACTATACTAACTTGACGTAACTAGTCCTTATTCGACACGGCTATAATAAACTAATGTAATTCCGTACTAGTCAACATATTTTAAGGCTAACAAACACTGACTCGTCCAAATCAATAAAACCAAATCCCATTCAAAATCCTAAGCTAAAATGTGAACTGTGTCATTATACCAATCATTCAACTGATGATTGCTATAAGATTCTTTACTGCATGAAATGCAAAAAATAGGATCATATGACCTCAGATCATGATATATATGTTGAATCAATGAAAAGGAGTAAAAACTATAAAGCACGGCCTTATCAGTATGCATCGCCTTCCAAACAGATCCTAAAAGCAAAGGCAAAGCCTTTCTCACCATGAACACACTATGGATTCAATGATCGTAGACCTGATGATTATAGAAACTACCTTGAATGTGAAATATGTAGAAGTTATAACCATTTTACCTCAGGACACAATCGTGTCATTCTGGTCAGAGGAGGAGTACTAGTTGAGTCCTCTCAGTCTAGTAAATCCTTAGTTGGTGTGAATTGCAAAACATGTGGAAGCACTGTTCATTCCACCACTAACCATAATGAATTTGATCATTTCAAAAGAGGTGAGAAAATTCAGGCTATTAGAGTCAGGGAGCCCACTAAGAAGTGGGTTCACAAGAGAAACTAACCAAGTTTATTATTTACGCAAAGACACATCAAGGAGCCCATCTGGTACCTGGGTAGTGGATGCTCAAGGAGTATGACTTGTGTTAATAGTTATCTGCACAAATATGTAGAGAAACCAGATCCTAAGGTAGTTTTTTGTGATAATTCATCTTGCATCACTGAGGGATATGGTTCAATAAACTGTGGTAGTATAGTTTTCTCTATGGTAGCCTTTGTAAATGGTCTAAAATACAATCAAATTATCATTAGTCAACTTTGTGATGCTAAATATATTGTTCAATTTAATGATAAGCAAGGAACAATCTTTAATGCAAACAAAAAAATCATGTTAATAGCCCTAAGAAGAAATGATGTTTATGTCCTTGACATGACAACACTGACTCCGAATGGAGCCTGCTTCTTTGCTAAATCCTCAGAAAGTGTTGACTGGCTGTGGCACAAAAGGCTATCACACCTAAATTTCAAAAACATTAATAAACTTTCTAAACAAAACAAAATTTTTGGTCTTCCTTCACAGGTTTACTCAAAGGATAAACCTTGCTCAGCATGTGAAAAAGGAACGCAACATAGAGCTTCTTTCAAAACAAAACAAAATTTCTCTATCAAGAAGTGCTTGCATCTCCTTCATATGGACTTGTTTGGACCAGTCAGTCCAATGTCGATAAATCATGAGAAATATACCCTAGTCATTGTTGATGAGTACTCAAGGTTCACATGGGTTCACTTTCTCATAAAGAAGAGTCAAGCACCTAAAATGATCATGTCTTTTATCAAGATGGTTAAAAACTAAAATGATGTCAAAGTCAAACTAATCAGAACTGATAATGGAACTGAATTTAGAAATTCTGAGCTTGAGAGTTTTTATGATGAGAAAGGAATTTATCAGAACTTCTCTTCTCCCTATACACCCGAACAAAATGGTATAGCTGAAAAGAAAAAAATAAAACTCTCATTGGGGCTGCTAGAACAATGTTGAATGGCTTAGTACACTCTAAGCACTTATGGATTGAATCAGTCAGTATTGCATGTTACACTCAGAATAGATCAATCATAGTCAAAAGACATGATAAGACTCCCTATGAGATATTCATAGAAAGGATCCCTGATATCAGCTACTTTCATGTGTTTGGATGTCTTGTGTTTATTCATAATCACAATGATCATCTAGGCAAATTTGATGCAAATGCTGATGATGGATACTTCTTAGGATACTCATTTGTCTCAAAATCCTTTAGAGTCTTTAATACAAGAAGACAATAAATAGAGGAAACTTATCATGTTACTTTTGATGAGAGTATAAAAGTCATCAGGTTCACAAATACCTCAGTAGATGAAATTAGAATAGATGATTCATCTAGATATCCTCCTAATGAATTTCTTTATGAGGATGACCTATCTAGACAATATCAAGTCCGTTCACTTGCTGAACTCACAAAAGATACTCATGTCCCTAAAGTGATTGCCCCGAATAAGCATAGCACACCTCACACTGAGGATGTTGAAGGTCTTCCTGATCTAACAAACACTAAAGGAACTCAAGAACAAAATGTTAAGGATGAACAAATCAAAATTCAACCCACTAAAGAATCTTCAGGGAACAACACTAAAACCTTAGTACCTATCACTGAATCTTTAGTCCTTAAAGCACTTCAGTCACAAAGTACCCATCATGCATCAACAAGTTCATATCTTATTGCGTAGAATAGATGGTAAAGAGATCAACACATTAAACTTGTGAATATCATTGGTGATCCTGGTAAAGGCATGCTTACAAGAAGCATGGCTGCCAAACTCATAGCTGCCTCAGCTAGTGAATTTTTATTTTCTGAATTTCTCTTTGAGATAGAACCTAAAAGGGTGTCTGAGGCACTGAAGCACCCAGGATGGGTTGATGCAATGCAAGAAGAACTGAACCAGTTAATAGAAGCAAGGTTTGGAATCTTGTTCCTCTACCTTATGGAAAGATAACCATTGGCTTAAAATGGGTGTTCATGAATAAGAAAGATAAACTTGGCACTATAATCAAGAACAAAGCAAGATTGGTTGCTCACGTTTATGGTTAAGAAGAACGAATTGACTATGATGAAACCTTTGCACCAGTATCAAGAATGGAAACCATAAGGATCTTTCTTGCTTTTGCCACTTACATGAACTTCAAGGTCTTTCAGATGGATGCCAAAAGTGTCTTCCTAAATAAAAAACTTAAAGAAGAAGTTTATGTCAAACAACCTCTTGGATTTGAAAGTAGTGAGTTCCCTGACTATGTCTGCAAGCTTGATAAGGCCCTTTATGGACTGAAGCAAGCACCCAGGGCATGGTATGAAACTCTATTTACATTCCTTATTCAAAATAAGTTTGTTAGGGGAAGAATGATAACACTTTGTTTATCTTTAAATCCAAAAAGGATGTCCTCTTTGTTCAAATATATATTGATGACATTATATTTGGCTTAACAAATTATAAAGTTTGTAAACAGTTTGAGAAACTGATGACAAAGAAATTTGAAATGAGTATGATGGGAGAACTCAATTATTTCCTTGGACTACAAATCATGCAGGATGACAAAGAAATATCCATTTTCAAGAAAGGTACACAAGAGACTTACTGAAGAAATATGAGATCTCTGATAGTTCCTTGGTAAAGACTCCCATGGTTCCTCCAAATAACCTAGGCCATGATCTTGCTGGTAAACTAGTCAATGAGACCTTATATAGAGGAATGATTGGGTCCATAATGTATCTAACTGCAAGCAGGCTTGATATCTAATTCTCAACTTGTCTATGTGCAAGATATCAGGCCAATCCGAAGGAATCACATCTCATTACTATGAAAAGAATCCTCAAGTACTTGAAAGGTAATCCATTCCTTGGTTTATTGTATCTAAAGTGCTCATAATTTGATCTTAAGGGATACTCAAACTCAGAATATGCTGGTTGCAACATGGATAGAAAAATCACCTCACGTGCCTGTTAAATACTTGGAGATAAACTGGTTTGTTAGAGTGCTAAGAAATAGTAGTTTATGGCTATGTCCTTAGTTGAGGGTGAATATGTTATTGTTGTTGGGTGTTGTGCAAACATCGTGTGGATGAAAAGTAAACTCGGTGACTATGATATTCGCTACAAGATGGTAACCATTTTTTTATGACAACGCCAGTGTCATTTCCATATCTAACAATCCAGTCCTTTATTCAAGAACCAAACATATTGATATAAGATATCATTTCATCAGGGACCACATCCTAAAAGGAGATATTGAATTACACTTCATCCTAACTGAGTATCAGCTAGCTGATATCTTCATAAAGCCTCTGGATGAACTGTCACACCTCGCCAAGGCAGAAACACGAGGCGTAACATCATGGATATCATCACAACACAATGGTGTTAACAATAGAGAATCACTACATGCATAACTAAATATAAAAGACACGATGTGTCATGACAATACCGAAAACAAAAGAATGGCATCTTGTATTAATGAAAAAGCGGTCTCATCAATACAAAGATAATGTATCACAACCCTATCAAACCTAATAACATTCAAGAATTCATGTGCAAAACAATAGTATTCAGAAGAAACTTGATGATTTGAAGGACAATCACAAGTTTAGGGGAGGATTGTTAGGAATAAATCTTCACAAGACTTAATACTGCCAACAGTACTAATGGAGTTAGTACTGCCAGTACAAACTTAGTACTGCCAGTGTTAATTAATACTGCTAGTAGAAAAGAGTTAGTACTGCTGATGGTCAAAGCTGCTGAATTGAAGATAAGGATGCATGGAGATTATTTCGGGATGTTTATATTTGAATTGTAACTGATCCTAAAAGATAGGTTGTTATCTTTGTAAAGGACTCCTTGTGTTCTATAAAAGGAGATCCTAAGTTTTAGAATAGATATACTTTTCAAGTGATAGAAATACTTAGAGAGAAAAATTGTAATAGCTTCAAGGTTTGTAACCCCAGTACTACAAGAGTACTCGTATTATTCTAATAATATTGAAGCAGTGTTTTCATTGTTCATTGTTTGTTTAGTTATTACTGTTTCATTGATAAACATCTCTAGAGTATCAAAGTGTAGATTCCGCATACACTTTGGTATACATACAAAGTCTCAATCTTTGTTATTTTGGATTCTTCCAAGGTAACAAACTCTTTACTACGTAAAGAATCGATCAAGGCGTGGGATCAACAAACTCTCAATGTTTACCGCTACAACATTATGAGTTTGAGAGGGAATGTTAGTTTAATAAGGCCTAGTTAGCCCGTAGTAGTCTAAGCCCGTTTCACATTTAGGGTTTCCCGTGTTTAGTTTCTATTTAATCTTGTATAATCTACATTATTCATTGAATCTGATTAATATAATTACCATTTTCCATTGATTTCTACATCGTTGAGGCAAATCAACTATATAACTTTACATGTGGCCGTAAGCAATGCTTAGACGGTAACATACCTCACAACAAAAGCTCTGCATGCTAACCATGACATGGTTAGAGGCCGCTAAATGTTCATCGATTTAGTTTTTTTATTAATGTATTGTAGTAGTACAATTTGGATTAAGAGCACCCAATATTTCTTTATACCTTGCTTAAATTGTATCATTTAAGAGTTCACGGTATTGAAATTTATTGGGTATGTTGTTGTAGTGTACACAAGTTTATCCTAACCGTATTCTTAATGTATAATGTACTAAGATTAACCAAAATTATTTTGTTTCTTTATAATTTGAAGGGGTTCTAAATCGAAGGGGTCTTTCTAATTGTATTATTTAAGAGGTTAAAAATATATGGACTGTATATTTTGAATGTTTAATGATATAATTATCGATTATTGTGTATTCTAATATAGTTAACATTCACAAATAATCTTTATATTAATTGTTTGATCACTAGTAATGTTGATAAAGGGATAATGTCACAAAGATAGCTTAGCCTATTTTGTATACCATTTCAGCGACAAAAAGAATAGTGGTGGCTACTCGTACATCATGTCCATGCTTGTGGTCTAAAAGAAGATTCACATATGCAGCCAAACCATAAGCGTGAAACTGCTAGATAGATTCTAGAAGCTGCCATGGCTGGGAATCATACTTGCAGTCCTTTCGAAAGGTATAAAATGAACTGCACTTTTTATTAAATATTTTATTACTTTTTTGTTGTGGTTTCGATCATATTATTAGCCACACAACCCATACAATAGCAACCAAACACCCCAGTTAGCAACAAACCAAACATCCAAATTACTTGGCCTAATGTTTGTTGCTTCATCAAGTATACATTCTTTATGCTTTTGCTTGGATTATAGACAGAACTAACTGAAAAAGTTTCCGCATGTCATATGTGATTTGTGTGTACATTATGTGTATTGGCCTAATAGTGTGTATGTGTGACTATTGTTGCATTAAAAGGCATTTTTAAAATTAAAGGCTTTAATGTGTAAAGAGTAGCAGTCTGCTATCTATAGAAAACTTATACTTTAAACCCATTATTGGTTATACTTGAGTTATACACAAATGTCTTAGAGTTGTGAATGTAGTTAAGAACAACTTATCCTACTTGTTTATCAACAATTTTTTTTTCAGGAAATTAATGGTAAAAAAAGTAGAAATGGTCGGGCCCAAAAAGCAATAGCCAATAGCCATTATACAACAGCTTTAGAGCTTTGAAGGATGACATGAGATTATTTTTGGTACGCTGGGGCACTAGAAGGTGGCGTTTGTGCTTTTCTGGTAAGGTGATCGAACAATTAAAGATGCAAAAGTGGTTGTATTTTGACATTTTATTTGGACTCTTTATGTCCATAAAACTAATGTATACATTTTCTATAAGATGATTAAAGCAGGAGAGAAAAATCCGGCTTTAGTGGACAAGTAGAGGTCAAATATCACTACAGTGGTGTCATCATGCATTACCTGAAGTCGGTTAGACAAGAAAATGCTCAGAGGTATCTCAATGCTCACTGGTAACTATACCATTTGGTAATGCAATTATAGTCTTTCATACTTAAGTGGAAAGTTATATAAGTTGAATGCCTACTTATTTTGCAAAATCAATTGTATATGTGCTATTGTCTAAAATAAAGTGACGGTTACTTTTTTACGAGGGTGTCCAAATTGGATGACATGTTTAATTATATAAAAAAAAAAGTGATGGCACAAACATGCCACTCTTAAGCAATCTGTATTGACCTTGCACGGTTTATACTTATACATTATTATTTTCACCCACTTAACTAAGAAGACCAACAATATAAAAGGAACAAGGCAAGAAAGAAATTAGGTTAACTCAAAAGCTACTTCATATGATTTTCTCCTTTGTCATGTGGATAAATTCTAACAAACATCACTTATTTGGTTGGAGTTACTTAGGTGTGCCTGAGTAAAGTCACGAAAAAATGATGTAATCAAGTAGAAACTAATCTGTTATGCAAATTTACATTATACAAACAGAATTCTAGCAACGTAGGAAACTTGCTGACTATATTGTGTCAATTTTCGTGACAACACATTATGTTGTACTGGACTTTAA
>BQNB010101980.1:0-10738 GCA_026074375.1 Tanacetum coccineum
AACGTTTCAAAAGCTTGAATACATTCATCGGAGAAGACGAACGGAGTATTTTTCTCAAGAAGATGAGTCATCGGTCGGGAAATCTTGGAAAAATCCTTAATGAACCGTCGGTAGAAACCGGAATGACCGAGAAAACTCTAAACACCCTTAACGGTGGTGGGATGAGGTAACTTAGCAATCAAATCGACTTTGGATTTATCGACCTCAATCCTATTTTTGGAAATCTTATGGCCAAGGACAATTCCTTCCTTAACCATGAAAGATTGGTGTCTTCACACCTTTTGAGCATCTTGTCCACACGAGAGAGGCAATTTCCGAATAAATTCCTAAAGACCGAGAAGTCGTCCATAAATACTTCCATCGTTTTTTTGATCATATCATGAAAGATAGCCATCATACACCTTTGGAACGTGCCCGGTGCATTGCATAAGCCAAAAGGCATGCGACGGTAGGCGAACGTTCTATAAGGACACGTGAATGTGGTTTTTTCTTGATCATGAGGGTCGATGGGAATTTGAAAGTAACCCGAGAAACCATCGAGAAAACAATAGTACTTGTTTCCCGCTAATCTCTCGAGCATTTGATCCATAAACGGTAGTGGAAAGTGGTCTTTACGGGTGGCTTCATTTACTTTCGGTAGTCAATGCATACACGCCATCCCGTAACCAATCGAATAGGAATTAACTCGTTTTTATCATTTTCAACAACGGTAAAACCACCTTTTTTTGGTACGCAATGTACAGGGCTTACCCAAGGATTATCCGAGATCGGGTAAATTAATCCGGCGTCAAGTAGTTTTTCAACCTCCTTTTTAATGACATTGTGGATTTTTGGATTCACCCGTCTTTGGTGTTGACCCGCCGGTTTGTAGTCCTCTTCCATAATAATCTTATGAGTACAAAATTTCGGGTTAATACCCTTGATGTCAGAGAGTTTCCAATCGATGGCTCGCTTGTGTGACTTCAAAACCTTAATGAGAGCGGCTTTTTCCTCGACACTCAAGTCTTTAGCAATTATGATGGGCAACTTATTGTCACCTTCCAAAAATGCATATTCGAGATGAGGAGGTAAGTCCTTGAGTTTGACATCGGGAGGTTCAACAATTGAAGATTTATCAGTTTTAGCTTCACAAACTTTTAGTTCTTTTCGAATTTCGGGCAAATAATTTTCTTGAGTGGGAAGGGGTAATGATGGATCATCATTGAGAAATGATTCAAGAAGAAGAATATCCCCCTCCGGGTCATAATAAGAGTCATCAACTTCCGATGAAGTTGGATCATCTTCAAGAGCGAGGAAAGCATCGACTTCCTCGAGAAGAAAATCATTATCCCCGAAGGGAGTGAGAGTCGAAGAAGAGGTAGAAACGATCGGGCCATAATAAGGAGTGGGATTGCCACTCGCGATCACATCAGAGAAATCGAGAACTTCTTGAGAATACTCCTCACAATCCATTTTAATTATGTCGATTCGGTTCGCTGTTATTTCATCGTAATGAGAGGAGTATCTCGAAGTTTGGTCAAGATTGAATGTTACAGCTTCTTTTCTGACACGAGGAGTTAATTCTCCTTCGTAGACATCAATCAAAGCACGTTCGGTTTTTAAGAAGGGTCTCCTGAGAATTAGGGGAGCTCGGGGATCGGCATCAAAGTCTACGACTACAAAGTAGGCCGGGAATTGGAACTTTCCTACTTTTACATCGACATCTTCGGCAATACCGAGCGGTTGGGTGATCGAACGGTCCGCAAGTTCAAGAGTCATACAAGTAGGAGTGAGCTCCGAAAAGGAAAGCTTTTTCCACACGAATAATGGCATGAGATTTATGCTAGCGCCAAGATCGGCCAAGGCTAAGCACTCATCCATTCCTGGAAAATCACACAGTATGAGAAATTTGTCGGGGTCTCCAAGTTTTTTGGGTAACTTATTGAGGATGACCGTCGAGCAATGCTCATTCAACAGAGTTCTAGCCATTTCACTTAATTTTTCTTTGTTTCCAATTAAAGCTTTAAAGATTTCATAGAATTTCTCAATTTGATCGTTAGCTTTTTCACGTCGCCTTTCATCATTAAGTCTCGAAGGATATGGAATCGACGGTTTCGGGTTAGGCATCGGAGCACTAACGGGAGCAACCACGGGCTCAGAATTTGGTACTTAAGATTGAATTTGGACAACTAGAGGTTGGACGTCTTTGGTGCTTCCGTTATTAGTAGGAGGCACCGTGTCCTTTCTCACCTCGGTCTCACGTTCTACTACTTTAGGAAGAGAAGAAGAAGTAGTAGGAATCGTGACCTAGGTTTCACGTTCCACCACTTTAGGAGGAGAAGAAGAAGTAGTAGGAATCGCTTGGTCCTTGTAGGCAAACCGCTTCGGGTGGTAATACCCTTCAAATCTACCTTCGGGTTAGTAATGGTATTACTAGGGAGTGTCCCTGAACCTGAAGTAGAAGCGGTATTAGAATTCACGAATTTGGAAAGCATGTCCGTTAAATTGGTCATTTGATTTTGCAAATTTTGATTTTGATTCTGCATATTTCTCATCATTGCATCATTAGCTTTGACATAATTTTAAAAATCATCCTTCGACACACCTTGTGTAGCTGGAGCTTGGTAAGGTTGAGCTTGGTTAACCGGGGGTTGATTAATCGGAGTTCGGTAAATTTGGCCTTGATTAACCGGGGGTTGGTAGGTGGAAACTTGGTTGTAATTATTTCCCTGGCTTTGGTTGTAACGGTTTTGGCTATTTCCTTGGTTGTTTTGATTGTTTTGAACAGGAGGAAAACCGGGAGGTCGAATTTGATTAGCAATCGGGGCTCGGTAACCGGTATTTCCTTGATTGAAATTAGCTGCTGCTGCTTGAGAAACATACTCTTGAATATTGTCACGATAAACGTTGCCATCGGTGGCGGGACAATTTCGGTAAGAATGAGTACCACCACAAGTAACACAACTTTCCTCGACCGCTTTTACGGGAGTGGGAGCTTGGGTTTGGTTTTTCTTTTCGAGAAGTAAAGCTTTCACCATATCTTTAAGTTCAGCAACATCGGGAGAAATACCGGGGGTAGAAGAGCTCGAACTCACTTTTGCAACAACCGGTTTGTTACGTGAATTACGAACTTTGGATTTGCTTTCAATGATTCTTAGGCAATCACGAGGCATTTTATCCAAAAAGTTACCACCCGCGGCGGAATTCAATGAATCTTGATCATTAGAGTTCAAAGCATTATAGAAAGTATCGAGTTGATGTAACTCCGAAAATCCATGATGTGGGCATGCTCGAAGAAGATCATTGAATCGGTCCCATGCCTCGTAGAAAGTTTCATCAAATCGTTGTTGAAATCTCGTGATTTCATTTCAAAGATTTGTTGTTTTGGAGGGAGGAAAGAATTTGTTGATGAATTTCGAAACAAGATCATCCCATGTGAGAATCGATCAAGGTGGTTCTTTTTCTAGCCAAATCCGGGTTGCACCCTCGAGAGAAAATGGGAAAAGCATAAGCTTTACTGACGTACTCGGGACGTTCGGGAACTTCATCGTAGAAGTGATCTTGTTGAAATAACGGATGTGAGCATGAGGGTCTTCTTTGTCATGTCCGAAGAATTGTTTGTTTTGAACGAGGGTAAGCAAACCGTGCTTAAGCTCAAAGTTGTCCGCGGTGATTTCGGGCACAACGATGTATCGGGAACAACGATGGCTTCTTCGTAAACCCTCGCGTGGGTTGCTTCGAGCTAATTGCGCCATGTACGTTTATCGGCCATCGTAACTACGGGAGGCGCTTGATTTCAATAGGTTCCAACAAGATTGATGGTTCAACAAAAAGAAGACCGGGGGACCTTGTTTTGTTGTGAAAGGTTAGAATTACGAGAATTGAGAAAGACTTTGTGCGCATGGCAGTAAAAATTTAAAGAAAATTTTTATACTTAATTTTTTTTATTATTTTGTATTACTTTTGTTTTTTGGTTTTTTTCAACAATGCTGTATTTCCAATTTATTTTAATTAACGGAAAATAGAGTATAAGACACTTAAAACCTATAATAATCTCGCTTCTCGGTAAACTCTTCAAAGAGAAAAACGCACAAAAGAGCAGAGTGTACGGAAGGCGAAGCTATTAAAAACCGTTCTCCTATAGGGTCTAGGTTATATGAACAACCGGCATTATCACCCCTCCTCTATAGTTTTTGTTTATACTTTCAAAGGTGAACGTACCTCGGAGAGACACCAAAAGTAAGTTTTTTGATCTTTGGTTCGGGAACTTATCATATGATAATACTTCTCAATTGAAAGTTTTATATTTGATTGGTGTAAGTGAATTTGATTTCTTTTATATGGACATGTGTTTTAAATTTTTTTTGACTTTTTTTTTATTATTATATATATAATAATAAGAAAATCTTTTTGTATTTTTTTTAATTGAATTATAAACAAATTAACTTCACACTGAAGGAACTTCAAACACACAATTGTTCAAACGGCTCACAATCGTAAACAATCCTCCCCGGCAACGGCGCCAAAAATTGATTGAAATTGATTATACCATTTATAAATATAAATATAAATATAAAATATACTAAAATATATACTCATAAATATATAATATAAAGGATAAGAATCAAAAATCTCTTAATGTAGTAAACCGGGAGTATGATTCCCGGGTTGTTATCCTCAACGAGTAATGCAATTGAAAGTCGAGAGTCGTTTTGATAATCGATGCTTGAATGGAACAAGATTATGATTGGATTTATAAAGCTACGGGAAAATGAATGCAAACACTTAAAAACAATTAAGGGAAAACAAATTTTAACTAAAAACGTTAACGGGAATTCAATAAAACGCGACAAATAAGCAAGCACACTAAAATTAAATCATAAATGATTTTCTAAACTTTTTCTAATCCTATTTGACTATTTGAAAAGAAAAGGCTAAGGAAATTCTAAAACGAGAGTGTTTAAATCTAAAAACGAAGGAAACAAGAACGGGAATGAAATCCCGTTCTTTAAAAAATGAATTTCCAAAATATTAACCCTACGAAAGTAAATTTCAAACCTAAGCCTAGAATATTATAAAAGAAAATTTTATAAAAAAGAAAATTATTTTTTTGATTATTTTTCTATTTTTATGATTTTTTAAAGTTTTTAACAAAATTAATTCACGAAAAATATAAAACTTTGACTAAAAATTCTAAAAAAATTCTCAAAAATTACTAAGGTTATAAAGATTGCATGAAAAATAAGTCCTACGAATAAGCTAAAAAGAATAAGCCAGGAAAAAGAAAATAAGCACTCGAAGTGCTTATAAGGAAAAAAATTCAAAATGATGTTAAAAGAATTATGTTTGCAAACTTGGACGTATAAGTCCCAAGGGCACGTTGGTGAGAGGTGTGTGTGTTGAGTCGTTTATAAAGGGTGAGACTAGGTTGAGGTCAGGGGTTCGAGCCTTGCTCACCCCTGACTTCCTTGGTTTCCCCCTTTTTTTTATTTTTCAAAACTTTAAAAAGCAAACTTTTAAATCAGCTATTTATGAACATTTTTTGTGAAAACAACTTTTCTGAATCTAAAGGAATAAGCTGTAAATGGCTTAAACAAACAGAAAACACTCTAACTCTTTTTGGTTTTTTTATTCAAAACTTAATAAGCTTAAACTAAGACTTAATAAGCTATAAGCAATTTATGACTACCCTAATAAGATGGAAATAAGCAAAGAACTAAAAGCAATAAGCTCAAATTCAAATATAGACTCTAATCTAAAATTATCAAAACCAAATAGTCCTAAACTAGTAACTTTGAGCCTTCTTTTTAAGCACTCTAATGAACTTATGAAAAAGCTAGCTTTTTTATACCTACTTAAAGCTCAGGCTTTATAGCTTACTTGAACAACAAACAAAAGAATTTTGAAAATTCAATTAAAGCATTGAAAAAGCACATATGAAAAAGGATATTATGCTGTTTTGATATTTTTGGTTTTTCTATGACAAAAAGTATTAATTAAGCTAAATCCTGACCTTAATAGGTACAAACAACCTGAATATTAACCTAATAAGCTAGTTAAGACAGAAACTGAACAAAAACTTATGCCAATAAGCTAAAAATCTCAAATAAGCATTGTGATAAAACTGTTAACCAAACAGTCCCTAGAGGCAACTTTAATCTTAATTTTCTATAAGCAAACAGATCCTTATGACTATCTAGCTTATATCATCTTAAACTTTGGCCAAAAAGCTACTAGAAACAGGTCTTTAAAACTATTTTGAAAAGCAAATGGACAAAGGAAAAGCTATTTGCAAACAGCTTATTTACTCAGTAAGAACTGAGTTTACTTTTTGGTTTGAAAAGACAAAACTCCAAATTCAGACCTAAAACAGTTAAGCTAAAAAGCTAATTTTAACAAATTAAGCTCAAATAGATTTAATACAACCTACAAACTAATAGCAAACTAAATTTTAAATCCTAACTCTAATTATTACCCTCTGAATATTAAGCTAGAAGATGGTTGTTTGGCTAATTTCTATGCTGATGCATTTGACACTTGAAACACAAAACCTATAATTGCAAATCTAAAAGCTTGCTTCTAACACCTTTAAACAACTACACAAGAACTATTTTAACAAATAATGCAGCTAGAACTAAGTAAAGCATCAAGAGTTAAAGAATCTGAGCTTATTGCTACAGATTCTAACTACAACACCTAAACTAGACTTAAACTTGAATTAAACCTATAAGAAGCTTAAATCCTTACCTTATAATCTAAAATATGAGATTTAAAATCAATTTGAAGAACCAAATGGTCTTTAGTAGTACTAACTCAAGTTAGTACTACGAAAACCAAACACCCCTTTAAGATGATTAAATCCATAGTTAGCTTATAAAAATGAGATTTAAAGTACAAACTTCAAATACTAGACAATGTTTAGCTTAAAACATACTTAATGAACATTTTTCAATTATCAGATAAGCCAAAACAATAAGCTAGTGAATTATGCTACTATTTTTGGTTTTTTAACTATTTATAGCAAAATTATGAAAACTAAGATTTAAAACTAAATCCTAAACAATAAGAATCAAATTTAATAACAAGCAGTAGTAATAGCTTATTCTATACTACAATAAGCAAGCAATAAGCAATGATAAGCTAAAATTCAAAATTAAGCTATAAAAAGGAATTGAGAACTTACAAGAGCCTTTGCTCTAAACAAGGCTTATCAAAATGCTCTTATGAGCTATCAACAAGCTCCAGCTTATCCTAGGATAAGCTGGTAGGGTCCTAGAAGCCCATCCATTACTGGCTTCCCTTCCACTGATAAGTTATGGTAAGATTGGAGTGGATTTGAGTATTACTTAAGCTCATTTAAGCTTTAAGAGCTTAAATGAGAATGTAGCTAGCTTATGTAGAGATTAAGACAGATTATTTAGAAGTATTTGATTAATTAAGATCTTATTAAACCAAATTGCTAATTAAGTAAAATAGACTTCAAAACAAGATTAAAAATAAACTTCAAATTTTTTTAATGAAAACTGGTTACAAAACTTTTAAATGAAGATTACAAGGATTGAAAACAATAAGCTGAAAATTACATTTATTTAAAAATTATACTAAGCTACACTAATACTACCCTAGATGATCCGTTGTGAGTGAAAGAGGTCTTGTATTTATAGGCCTGGAGAGAAGGATCTAGACCTCTGCACACGCTCCCCTTGATTTGATCTTGCTCTTTCAATCATTGCCAATCATTAGCTGTCTAATCATAGCCCTTGGATTGATTTTTGTCACACGGATTGACAAGCTGGCAATCCTACATCTTTTGAGCTCTTGTGCTTCTTTTGGCCTTGCTTTAGTGTAAAATTCCATCAAGAGGTGTGTTTGTTTGGATAACCACGTGTCATTCTTGTTGTCAGCTTGACCAATCACAACCCTTTGGTGACGTTTTAGTTTGCCAAGTTGTGGCTTGGTACTAAGCAACTTGTGGATAAGTAAAAGGAGTGGGTTAATTGGATTTTAAATGGGTAACTTTGAGGGTGATTAATTAGGGGAGACGGTGAACAGTAAAACTGTTTTTCCTGCCCCCTAATTTTATTCATTTTCGTTTGACTGAGGGTTTAAAAAGGGTTGACCTGGGCTTGAGGTATTGGGCCATAGGATTTATAAAAGAATTGGGCCGGTTAAGGGGTTTATGGGTTTTAGTTATTAAGAGTTAACGACCGTTAGTTTCTTAATAAAAGAGGACTAACGGTGTTAGTGATTTAGGGTTTTTGGTGAAATTTGATTTAACATTAAGGGTTATTTGGGTATTTTAAGGGTTTTGTCCTTTTGTGAGTTGACCATTGTTGACCAGGGTTGACTTTTGTTGACCATAGCTTGATAATTCCCAGCTCTTGTGCACTATTTCCTTCTCGTGTTCATTTTTGCTCGGTTTGGCTCTTTTCTTGTGATATTTGCAATATCCGTCCCTACACATCACAAATGACAAAACAAGCAATATACAAGCAAAATTTGCACAATTTGATCATTTTAGGGTCATTTTTTTGTATAAAACGGATATGTGATTTCTTATATATCACTCATCATAATCAATACCATCATCTTGGGTGTAACCTTATGCAACCTGTCTTGCCTTGTTTCTAACTACAATTCTTCTCTCATCTTTCTTGTTTTTATACACCCACTTAGTTCCAATAGCCCTCTTACCTTTAGGAAGATTGATTGTGCATTTTATACACGTAAAATACAATATAAAATAATATAATCCCGAGAGTAATTAAGAAAATTACCAAGTTACCCTTGATAAAATTCACTCTCAAAAATATATATAATATATAATAAAATACGTATAATAAACCGGGCAAGTATGATCACCCGGGTCGTTTCCCCAATGACTCGTGCAATGGAAACCTCGTTTAAGTTTAGATCCTGATTTGAATAAGAAAAGAGATATTTTTGATTTAATTATACTACTAAAATTAAAGGCACAATTAAACAACTAATTAACAAATTAAACTAATTACGAAAGTAAATAAAATGCGACATTTAAGAAAACAAATGCAATTTTAATCTTAAAAATGAAAACTA
This sequence comes from Tanacetum coccineum, assembly GCA_026074375.1. Classification (NCBI taxonomy): domain Eukaryota; kingdom Viridiplantae; phylum Streptophyta; class Magnoliopsida; order Asterales; family Asteraceae; genus Tanacetum; species Tanacetum coccineum. The sequence continues at coordinate 9,055 of BQNB010101980.1, forward strand.
GATTCCTAAACCTAAATTAATGCTAAAGAAAATTTTAGGAAAAAGAAAAATATTTTTTAAGTGCTTTTTTGGATTTTTTTATGAATTAAATTCTATTTAATCTAAATTAAATTCTAAAAATAGAAATTAAATTGATAAAAACTAAGAAAAATACTTTTTAAACTGAATTAATTCTAAATTACTTAAAAAGATGAGAAAAACATTTTTTATCACTAATTTTTCTATTTAAAAGGTTAAAATTAAAAAAAACTAAAGGTTTGAAAATTAAATGTTTTAAAAAACTAAATTTGAAAATTAATTTTTTAAAAATATAAAACTTAAACTAAAAATTCTATAAAAATACTTTTTATAAAGAGAAAAATTGCAGAAAATTAATTTTATTAAAAGCCCTAATTTTAAACTATTTATTAAAAACTAATTTAACTAATTTAAACTAAAAACCTAATTTTATTATTTATAAAAACTATTTTTATTAAGCTTAACCGATTTTACTAAAACACATGGGTCGAAAGTGACACAAAGTAAAGTAGAGGGTAGGCGGGCTAATATCAATGTTTTATAAAATACACAAAGTTTAATCTATTGACAGAAACAGTCCCTTAACCTAGGGACTTAATAGACTAAACTATTAAACTAACGAAGGACTAACTATGAAAATTAAAAGGACTAACTGTGTAAATTTAAACTAATAGAAACTTAAAAACAGGCAAGAGTGGCCCCTGCAACTTCTAACTTTTAACAAACAGCATCCATTTTGATTAATAAACAGCTTATTCAGCAGAATTTTAAAAAGCTAAAACTAATTTAAACTCAACTTTTACTTATCTAAAATAAGCTAAATAAGCTTATCAGCTTATAAGCTCTAGAAGCTTAGTAATCTACCTCTCAATCAACAAAACAACTAAAAGGCATATGATGGCTTTTTACTACTCAATAAAATGTGCTTATTCAAACTTTTTAGCTAATCCAAACAGCTTATTTGACTACCATTCAACAGAATTCAAAAGCATAAAAGTAAAGTACATATATTAAAACTAGATTGAAACTGAGTAAGCTTAAGAGATTAAGTATACCTTGGTTTCCAGCTAGCAAGAAAGCTTAACAGCTTATTCTGAGCTTATGGCTTAATCCACATAAGCCCTTAATCAATAACAAACAATCCTAATCTAACCTATGTGCTAACCAATAGCTCTAAACCTCATTGAACACTCAGCCGCCATCCAATTCCAAGAGTGTCAATGTCTTGATCAAATGACAGCAATAACAAACACAAACATCTTTTTGACAGAATTTAAATGAGACACAATTTATATGAAATAAAGCTTTTATTAAAACTGAAATTAAGTGCTTACAATTCGAAATGAGTTATCATGAAATTGAAATTACATATAAAAAAACTACTAACAACTGAATTGAAAAAAAATTAAACTATTACAAAAATTAACTAAAAAATCCCACTAAAAATTACACTCTTTGGCTGGAATGAGGGAGGGGTATTTATACCCGAAGCTTGAGCTCTAGCCATCTTCTCGATCCTTCTATATCTTCATCTTGACCCTCCAATCTTTTCTCTCTCCTTGATCTTGAGCCGTTAGATTAGAGTGTGTATAACCCGGATTATTGACGTGGCTTGGTGTGCTAGTTATGTGAGTGTAAGCAATCACACACGTCACATCACCCAATG
>BQNB010101980.1:12007-24351 GCA_026074375.1 Tanacetum coccineum
AGGACCTATCAGGGGGCCACCCCTTGTAGAACGCTCCCATTTTTGTCCTGTAATTGGGAAATGTTTTATAAGAAGGTTTTTCTAATTTTGGTGGGAAAATCTGATTTTAAATATTTATTAGAATAAAACATTTCTTTTAATTACAAAAATATTTTGTCTAACTTATTTTTGTAAAAAGGTTTTGTTACATTTATAAAAATGTAAAGTTTAGGAGAAAAGAATATAACTTTGATCATTTAACAAATTAATCACTTGCTTATACATACTTTAAGTAATTTACGTCGAAATGGAAGTTTACGACTAATAGTGAGCATTATGAGGCTTTACCACCAAAAGAGACTGTGAAGGCTGCTTTAGCAACTCTAGGACTTGTTGATGAGAAAAATCCACATCTTACACCTTTTGAACTTGTCAACTTCTCTCCGCTGAGAATTAGATACTTGTTACCGATTTGGAGGGTTCTTATGCTCCATATTGTTAAATGCTTAGGAGGTATGCAGGGATGGAGTCGTTATGATCACTAAATACCAACCTAATCATGTGATTGCATACAACCATAGCCTGATATGGGGTTTAGACGTTGACATGGGGAATTTTCTCTTCTCTGAACTTGTTGTTAAGCTTGTTAATTGCAAAAAGGTCAGAGAAGTAAATATTTATTATACAAGGTTTCTATCTTTGATCTTTGAACATTTGCTGAGAAAACTACAAAAATGACAAGCTCACTACTTTAAAACCTCATCACATCAATGCCGCTTCTTTTAACAAGAATCCATCTACATCTAAGGTCCCTTTGATCTCACATATGCTTAAAATGGTAAAAATTAATGAGTTTGAAAAGTCTTTGCTCCTTTCGTATGGGGAAGTGAATACTGATAGTGCCGCTGACAAGTCCTTGTCCGGGACCACTGTGCAGTCAGCTACTCAGTCCAAAGCACCAATTAATAAGGAGTTAAGGAAGAAGAAAATCTCATCTTCATTTGAGCCCAAGACTTCCACTAATGTCAGGCATCCAAAACAAAAGAAGCCAGTCACTGAGACTTAGCATGCTGAGGAACCAGTGGCTATTGCTGACACCACCCAAAGTCTGGATGCCTCTAAGTCAGCATAGTAGCTAAGAAGTCAGCCTGCAACCACTGTTGTCAAAAAGGTAACAACTTTAAATTTTAGGGGCACTACAAGCAACCACTCTCAAACTTCTCTAGGAGAGAGTGGTGAAGATAAAGGCTACCCCGACCTAATAAAGAGTCAGTGTTAGCACATCCATATCTTATATCTTCTATACAACCTGAGTCTGCACCATGGAGTGATACATTCAGGTTTCTTACGCTTGATGTTGACTTAAAAAATTCTAGACTTTTGGCAAGGACTTACCAACATCCTAGCATGAAGTTAGACCTTAGTGTGCTTGAACTTCACTCACTCTTGGTCACTAATCACAAAGCAAAAAAGAATCAAGTTTTAACCTTTAAGGGGACTGCATAATCACCTAGTCTTCTTTAGGATTCTCGGTACTAGTGATCTCCATTCATTAAAAATTCATATTTTCTTCTAACTATCTTATGCATGAACTGATCAAACTTAAGGCTAATGAACATGAGGAGGATCAATGGATAAATGATGTTGATGGAGGGTGGGTATCATTTCATGGGAGCTAACGGTTCTTGATTTTTTCCCCAAGTCTTGGTAGAGGTTGAATCTGACTATAGAATTATGCCTAATGATGAAATCATGTCATTTCACGGTGATGATTTACTTAGCGGATTCTGACAAAGAAATATCTGCTGTGATTTTTATAGAGGTTGACCAATTCATTGATGAGATCCTTCAATGAGTCAACATAGAGGATAAACTACACATTGTTTAAGCTTGGCACCTTCTTCTGAGGTCCCTATGAAGAAATCATCTAATCAAGAAAATGATAAAGATAGATCACTATTTAAATTTATTACAAGTTGCTCATGGAGCGAGTAACTAATGATGACTCTTTAAGCATATTTCTGCCGGGTTGATCCTGATGACTCTTGTGAGCCTCGTGTCGTCATCCCGAGCCTAGAATGATGCTGTCAATCAAAAGAGAATCCGTTAGAAGGAGTCCCGAGGCCGAAGCCCCGGGAACCACCCTCCGACGGTCAAGTCAAAACCTCGATCATAGAGGATTTAGTATACGAGTATAGTGTGTTGTATGGTGTGATGATGATATGAGATGAGGGAGATGCATTATATAGAGAGGAAGTAATATTTGTAGAGAGAGAGTGGTAGAACCTGGGAAATGAGGAGAGATGTTTGGCTTATTTATAGCCACCTTTGTGTAGTGTCATTTGGATAATAACCTCTAGCATCCCTGTATAATCCATTAGTTCATAGCATATATACATGTCGGGTAATAGTATGTCGGGTCGCCTTATTATCTATTAGTCCATTAGAAGGATATGGTATGTTAGACCATATATGTCGACATGTCCCCCAGTATAGTATTGTTGACATTATAGTCAATGATGCTATACTTTAACTTGTGTGCATTAATGTTGTATGAAGGACTTAAGTACCCTTCGGATGTACCCTTCGGCATGTGCCCTGTCGGATCAGGCCCATCATATCATATACGCCGACATTTGTGTAGTTGCTGATGCTGCAGTCCCAACCCACCCTTGTCGTTTCTGCTGCTGCCATCACGAGCTGCTGGAAACGAAAGTGTTGGGTTTGTGTCACAAATCATTTTTTGCATCAATAGAGATCTTGTATCTTTATGTATGAAGTAAACTTTTTGTTACATAATTTAAGAGATCAATTTTGTTGTATTTGAAGTAGGACCTGGTTGTTCGTCGCTTGGCCTATGCGCGTTTACGGAAATAGGCCCATTCAGTGTTAATCCGGATGGAGATTCTAAGTATTACCTATTATGGACAATGCTAAGTGTTATGACTTAATACATTTCAATTTAGCCAAAAAAAAATCAGGTATTGTGCATTTGGGTTAATAAATGTGTGTATCGATCTTTGACAGTTAAATATAATCCATATATGGAAACAACTAGAGTATTGTGCCAAATATGTTTACAAATTTTGCAAAAAAAATTGTGTCAAATATGATACAAAAAATTGTAGTTTAGTCATTATCTAATCCTTTTAGTTAAATGATTAATGAGGCCTTTGTGTCTCTTTATTATACAAGTTAGTGATAGAACATAACCTGAATCGAATGAGTACTCGGTCGAAATTACCACCTCTACGGCTCTACATCTAGGCTGTCTTTCAACCTTAAGTGCTTTGCAGGCGAGTCTAGCAGACCCCAGGCTTGATTGGTCAAAGCTCAGCTCTTGATAATCGTCAACAAGTCATAGACTGATAGATTGAAAATATAACTCACTCTAGTTTTACCGCTCACTGATTATCTTTACTATTTCAGCTAATTTATCAGTGGAAGGGTATGCATCTATCCTTGCTGAACATCCTGCTGGAGTATATTTTGGTTGGCTAAGTTATCAACCCGTGGTTTCAACAAGATGGCTATGAGTATTGGTTGGAACCCATTCTTCAATAATACCGAGAAGACCATAGTGAGTTTGTTCGCAACTTTGTATTCCTACTTAAATCTCTAAATCCTCAATTTTAACGCGTGTTTTTGTCATCTTTTTTTTGCTCGTATCAGGAACCATGGTTACTTCATAAGTTTGATGAAGATTTCTATGGTGAGGAATTACATCTTGTTGTTGTTGTTGGCTACATTCGACCCGAGGTACACTCCCTTTGCTTCAAATTATGACATCCACTCATGACTAATATTAGATTTGATTAGTCACGTACTGATGTTGTTAGTTTGATACATCTTGTATGGTGAATAATTCAGTCATGAGGTCACATAATTGAAGTTCAATAACTAATAAGTTAAAAACAATGGATTCAAGAATTAATGACAGTTTCAAGAACATGTTTGTGGTCTGGTCAATATGCCTGACAAAACTAATTTAAAGTTGAACCTTTTCCGACAGATGGCAATGGTTGAAGGTAGAGGACACAGATGGCAATGTTGTTAGGTTGGTTTATGGAACATTTTATGCTTTTGAACAATTTATGTTTATGTCCTTGAACAATTTAAGTTTATGTTGTTGTTGAACAATATGTAATCGTTGAACTTAAAGCGAATGGAATACAATTTGTATGTTTAAGTTATCATTTGCGTTAAATTGATGTGTGTTGAAAATCTGGAAATTATGGAAAAATTGGTTGCGGAATTGGTCGGACGACCTGGGAAAACGCCTTCAAATAGGCTTTTGTGGCGAAAGCTTCAGTCACTTTTAGGGACTACATATAGTCCCTGAAGGTGCCCCTCGTTTTTTGGCTAAAAACTTTAAACACAACTTGTAGTCTCTATATGTAGTCTCTTAAGGTTTGGTCAACAAAGTCAATTTTTTTAGGCACTACTTGTAGCGTCAAATAGTAGTCCCTAAAGATACCATAGGGACTAATTGTAGTCTCCAAAGGTTGTTGTCATAGTTTTTTCGGTCAAAGAAAGTCAACCGTCAAAATAGTGAAAGTCAACGGCGTAGTCCCTAAAGAAGAACCCGGTAGTCCCTATAGACTTGTAGCGTCTACGTTTAGGGCACGATGGTTATTGGGACTACGTGTAGTCCCTAGAGGTTTGTAGAAACTACATCGGTCACTTTTAGAGACTATTTTCGTTGTCCCTAAAAATGGTTTTTCTTGTAGTGAGCAAACAAAATATATGCAACCAGTTTCCATCATGACTCACGGAACAACAAGAAACATACAACTTTCAAAAAAAGCAAGGCACGACAACACAACAAATAGCATGAATTTTTACAATAGTTGAAGTGATGGCATGCAACGACTAGCCTTTTAGTACGTATCATGAACTAAGTTTCCATCATGTCCCTGGATGTTTTCCACCAAAGATTAATCAGCAATATATCGTCATACAATGCAACAAAAATTTGACTTTTGCTTATCGATTTGCTTGATTTATCATTCACAATGCTATTGGTCATGTCAAATGTACGCAGACTAGACCTACCTCGCTCATTTCAATACCATATAATGAGCCTTGTTTGTATATGTGACCGTCAGAATAGGGCCGCTAGGAAGACGTTCCTAGCGGCCTCTTTATTGTCGAGCATACTAAAAGACTTGAAATACTCAAACTACAAACGAATAAGACAAAGACAAGGGAAAGACCAAGAAGTCACAAGACATACCACAAACACAACTAATATCCCTGGATAATAGGATGCCTCCGTCTCGAGCAGAACCAGAAATCAGGGGCTTTGTTTACTCAAGCACGAAATTTAGTGGCAAAAGCAATATAGCACGGCTCACCCTCTCCAGAGTCTGAGGAACAGTATACTATACGTATTTGTAGTAGTATAATACTCAATGCAGTCACTGCCAAAGGTGACTCCCTTTTACACATTTTTATAAACTCAGATAATGGCCGATAGGCATACTTGACAAATATCTTCACTCTAACGCGGAGCTTGGGTCTTGGGATAAAACCCAGGACGAGGCTAACTCGTATTGTCTTATCGAAGGATTGCTGAAGCTATAAAAAAACTTGGAATTCAAAAGGACGGACAAACATCCTTCCTCGGGATCTTTGCATCAACAAATTGGCGCATCGTGGGTCCGTAACAAATCGCTAGTCAGCAAGACATTATAATGCGGGTCCAGAATCATAACACACCTTTTGAACAAATACCACCCCCAAATCTAAAAAAAACAGAAGGGAAAGTGTTTCGAGGGTACATACCCGCTCTCAAAACGTTATATAAAGATCCGGGCATGCTACGAGCCTCATTTAAACCAAGCCTTCTAGACTTCAAAGCCGAAACTGAGACGAAGGGATGAGGGGGGGGGGGGGGGGGGGGGGGAGTAGTAAAAAAGGACAAGGTAAAGGAGAAAGCTGACGATGATTTAGTAAACCCATTCAACAGCCACTTCCAATGCCCATTCACATGAGATCCACATATCAATTTCACAGCACCCAACCACAGAATGCCACGAATGTAAAAATATATGATGAAACGAGTGACAGGGCTCAAATCACCGCTTCACGGGGAAGGGAAATTCGCAGGAAGGCCTATGCAGTCTGGGCAGGATGTTCCAACACACCTTAGCCGCAAGACAAGGGCCCCATTTTTTTTGGTTCTATAAATTGCCCTGGGAAGCATCGACGGATGGGATGATCTGAAGAAACGTTCCTCAAAGGTTTGGAATGTGAAAGCATGTGATAAAGACCCCTTCTTTTTGTACTCTTCTGATTCTCGTGTCCGTGCTTGCCCGTTTTTAACTGTTTTCTTGTGATTTTTGATATATCCGTACATACACACACAAAACACAAATACAAGCATATTGTTGCCATTTTTGGTCTGTTTTGGGCTTAATTGAGTTATTTTAGGTACAAACGGGTATGTGTATGTTACACTTATCACCCAACGTCCCTGAACTCATGCGAATTTCATCTTTTATGAGTTCACACAAATGTCCGGAATTGTCAAAACGATTCTCCGACAAAATACCCAAGACGATCGATGAAATGCTAAGAAGGGTAGACGATTATGTCCGATCGGAATAAGCATTTAGAAATACAGAGTTGCCAAAAGGGGAATTTCAGAAGAAAGAAGTTGTGGGACAGTGGAGTGACCGTCCACATAGGGTGGTATATAGAGGAGATCGCCGTCGACCGGACCATAGACCATTCCACAGGGCTCAGGAACGTCATACACCTTATGTGGCTCCCCACCGGCCGAATAATGACTTCCGACGTACACGAGAAAACAAGGTAATTCTGACTCTGGGCTCGTTGATAAGTACACCAGCAGAAATCTTAGCTACAGAGCACCATTTAAACTTACCACAACCGGCGCCGTTAGTCGGAACACCTAGCAAAGAGAACATCCATAAATTCTGTGACTACCATAATGAAAAGGGGCATAACACGAATGACTGCTTCGTCCTAAAAAAAACTAGAAGTAGCCTTAGAAACAAGAAAATTAAATCACTTGATAAAAGATGTTAGGCAAAAGGGAAAGAAAGGGCAAAAACATAACGGATCAAGAAATGCAGTGATAAACATGGTACGAAACCATGATTTAGACCGAAAAAGAAAAACAACAATAACAGATGAAAGCTGGATGAATGTTCCAATAACCTTCCCATCGGTACCAGCTAGAGATTTGTCAGAAGAAGCCTTGGTTATGGAAGAAGAAATAGAAGGATACTTGGTTAAGAGAATACACATTGACGAAGGGGCATCGGTTGAAATCATGTATGAACATTGTTTCAACATGCTCCACCCAAAAATAAAAGCAAGGCTGGCAAAAACAGAAACAACAGTATCAGGGTTTTCAGGAGAAAGAGTGAAACCATTAGGGAAGATCAAACTCGATGTATGCTTCGGAGGTGCAGGACGTTGCCGGCGGGCAATGACGAGGTTCACTGTCATACCAGCCCCGTCACCATACACCATCATTCTAGGAAGGCCAGCCCTTAAGCAGCTAAGAGCAATACCTTCCACTATACATGGGACGATGAAATTCCCAACACGATGGGGAATTACGACCGTCCTTTCACAAGCACCCACAATCCTGGATGTCGAAGGGAAGAAAAGAAACAAGCACGAGAGAAGAAAAAAGACCCAGTGGAAGAGATGGAACCAATGGAGAGCCCTAGCCCAACGGAACTTGTGTTGGTCAATCCTGCAATACCATCTCAATTCATCCGTTTAACATCTCATATGTATCAATATCACATCAACTCATCCGTTTAACATCTTCTTTTTCAATTATATATCGACACATACCGTTTAACATTCATGTATATAGATTTCATAATTGGACTCATACCGTTTAAAAACTCATATGTATATTGACTCATCGTTTAACATCATATGTATTATAAATTAAATACCATCTCGACTCATCCGCTGGACCAATGTTCACTTGAACGAACATTTGTTATGGTTTTAAACAGTTCTCTTTTACTTAAGATACTTATTCATATCTAGCTATCATTCTTTTACTTTTTGTGTAATATATTTTTTTTATATTATTTATGATATCATATCAGACCTCCAATCCATTTAAAAATTCATGTATAATGATTTATCCATAATTCGATAATCCGTTTAAAATATGTTGTATAACGATATCATATCGACTCATCCGTTTAAAATCTCATGTATAACGTTATCATATCAACTCGTCTGTTTAATAACTCATGTGTATATCAATATCATCTCGACTCGTCCGTTTAAAATCTCATGTATAACGATATCATATCGAATCACCCCTTTAATATCTTATCTATACCGATATCATCATGGATATCCGTTTAACAATCTTCTTATTATATCATATCATCTGACTCGTCTGTTTAACATTTCATGTATATCATATCATCTCTTTCATCCGTTTAATATCTCATATATATAGATATCATCCGACTCCATCCGTTTAACATTTATGTGTATCTCGGGGGGTTCCCCCCCCACCCCTTCTTTTCCCCCCACCCCACCCCCCTTTCCCACCCCCCCCCCCCCCCCCCCCACTCCCATCCCCCCCCCTCCCACCCCCCCCCCCCTCCCCAGTTTAACATCTTATGTATATCAATATTATCTCGAATCATCCATTTAGCATCTCATGTATATCAATATCATCTCGACTTGTCCGTTTAACGTCTCATGTATATCAATATCATCTCGACTCATCCGTTTAACATATCATGTATATCAATATCATCTCGACTCTTCCGTATAACATCTCATGTATACCAACATCATCTCAACTCATCTGTTTAACATCTCATGCATATCAAATAATTCATTTTCCACTCGTCGTTTAGCATCTGGTGCATATGAATATCATCATCAGACTCATTAGTTGTAGCATCTCAATCTTATCAATATCACATTTGACTCATCGTTTTAAATCTCATGTATATCGATTTCTCTATGATCATTCGTCTTAACTTCTTAGGTATATAATATCATATCGACTTATTGTTACGTCTCGATACTATGGAATATTATATTGGAACTTATTTGTTTACCATATCATGTTTATCAATATCATCTCGTACATATCTGTGTAACATTTAATGTTATATCAATATCATACTAGACACATACATTTAGCATAACTCATGTATCAACATTATTTTCTCGCTCATAGTTTAACATATTGGGATGTATATCAATTATCATCTTGATTCATCGTTTAGCATCTCATATATTTCAATATCACCTCGACTCACTTGTTTATTAACACTCATGTATATCATATCATATCTGAATATCCGCTACACGACTGTTTGTTTTGAACGATACCATTGTTAGGGTTTAAACATGTTCGAATTTTGTTACTTATAGGTATTATTTTTTTATTAGTATACATTTTCATGTTTTGGTAATATATTTCATTTTTATGAAAAGACTTTAAAAAAGGTAATTTTTGAGAAAAACATTATAGCCACTACATTTAGCTCTTTACGATGATGATATAGTCCTTGTCGGTTTCACTCTAATTTTCATGAAAATCAAATAATCCGCCTTGCATTTTCGTTTCCCTCCTTACCCTATTAGTGACTACATTTAGTCTCTGTAAGTCACAATGTTGTCTCTATAGATTTTAGTAACAAAAAATGTAGATCTAATACTCTTTTCTTGCTACTAATAAATAACTCATTTTTATCACATTTATACCAACAATACGGAAACACAAAAACAAAAAAAAAAACGGGGAAAAACTCAACACAAAACACTCGACACCTATTCACCACACCCAGCTCATACACATTTTTCATCTCCCGACCACAAAACCAAGAGCCTACCATCACCACAAGATCACCATCACCGGAGCATCCACAATCCAACCGTATTTGATTTGTTTATTTTTGGTTGATTTGTTTTTTAGTGTGTTTTATGATTTTGTTTAATTGTTGTTTATGTTTGTTGTTTAAGCATATTTCTGTCGGGTTGAGCCTGATGACTCTTGTGAGCCTCGTGTCGTCATCTCGAGCTTAGAATGGTGATGTCAATCAAAAGAGAACCTGTTAGATGGAGTCTCGAGGCCGAAGCCCCAGGAACCACCCTCCGACGGTCAAGTCAGAACCTCGATCATAGAGGATTTAGTATACGAGTATAGTGTGTTGTATGGTGTGATGATGATATGAGATGAGGGAGATGCATTATACCGAGAGGAAGTAATATTTGTAGAGAGAGGGAGAGAGTGGTAGAACCTGGGAAATGAGGAGAGATATGTGGCTTATTTATAGCCACCTTTGTGTAGTGTCCTTTGGATAATAACCTCTAGCATCCCTATATAATCCATTAGTTCATAGCATATATACATGTCGGGTAATAGTATGTCGGGTTGCCTTATTATCTATTAGTCCATTAGACGGATATGGTATGTTAGACCATATACGTCGACATGTCCCCCCAGTATAGTATTGTTGACATTATAGTCAATAATGCTATACTTTTACTTGTGTGCATTAATGTCGTATGAAGGACTTAAGTACCCTTCGGATGTACCCTTCGGATGTACCCTTCGGATGTACCCTTCGGATGTACCCTTCGGCATGTGCCATGTCGGATCAGACCCATCATACCACATACGTCGACATGTCCCCCCAGTATAGTATTGTTTACCAACGGTCAATGATGCTATACTTAAGCTATGCAAATCAATGCCACACGAAGCGCTTGCGTATCGGCCTTCTTACCTGGGCGTCATATCGGCGTGTCTTCTATATTAAGGTAACATTTTATGTTGTTTTAGGAATGTTCTACTTTGTATGCTTGATTATAATTCGTCATCTTGTCTGCAATGAATGCTTTTAAAAGTGAGTATGGATTTTTACCCCTCCGGCACATAGGTATTGACTACGTGGAGTCACATGATAATTCATCTAACCGGAAACATAACCCTCCAGCGTGAGTATTGACTACGCGGAGTCATATAATCCTTTATCAAGCTGGGGTCACAACCATCCGGAGTAGACATTGACACGTTGTCGCTTTTTGTTTGTCTAGTCGGGATGACCATCCGCCGGAGTAGACATCTTTTGGCTTACAACCTTTAGAGGTTTTAATTTGCCTTTCGGTGCCAAGCACTCCGACTGTACTCTTTTGGCCGGTGGTCAGCAAAGAGGTATAATTTCGCCTATCGGTGCTATGCACGCTGGCTCATCTCTTTTGGCTCGTCAGCCAAGAGGTGTATTAAGCCTTTGGGGTGCTATGCCCCTATTCATCCATTTGGCCGATGGGGTATATAAATCCTTTCGGTGCTATGCACAGGCTCGTCCCTTTGACTTTAGTCTGTGGGGGATATTATGCCTTTCGGTGCTATGCACTCTGGCTCATCCCGGATGTGTTAACATCGTTCGGGGCATCCCTAATGGCTTGGCATCGTATAGGGGTAAAATGTAGCGCATTCATAATGCTTTGATCTCCATTGAGTTATCATCCCATATAGTTAGTCATGCACAATAAATTACAAAATCTTTTTGCTTTCTCTCGTTAAATATGACAAATATGATGTATCATCTGTTTTAACACAAGATCGGATCGCAACAACATGCAACACAAACAATGGAGACATAACACCACTATAGTCCCCCCAGTTTAATGGTGGTAAATTTTATTAGTATCGTTGAACTTAAATATAAAAATATTTAATCACATGCCTACTAATAATAACAGCGTTATTCGTGTTCATTGAATACTAGGCATGTAGTTTTTACCCGTGGAACGACATTTCCGATAGATATTGATATATTATCCATAAATTAATTTTATGCACGTATAACATTGAGTTGCTGACATATATATGTTATTTCAAAAAGAAGAGAAAAAGACATACAGCTGTTAGAATTAAAGGACTTTATGGTGTGGTTGATGAATGTATACATAACACATAGTTTGCATATCTCAAAAATTAAAACAAGGGAAAGTGAATACACACCACGCATTCATATCCCTCCAAATATGGATACACTCTCCTTCCTAGTCATGCTCATCTCAAAAACCGCCGACGTCTAGAGCTCCATCAAATAATGTTATCAAAAACTCACCTAGTGCTTACAAGGATATCGTTCGACAAGTTTATTGTTAAGGTAAAATACCGTACCTTGAGTTTAGGGTGCGTTTCCTACCCTCTTGGTGAAGTATCCTCTTGAATTACCTGAAAGTAAGAAAGAATACCTGTTAACTCGCCCCGGGTGTTGACCCAGGACCAAGCTCGGGCGTGAGAGTAAGTAGGTGAATATGAGCCGAAGGGGCTGTATATGGGAGCCGAGGGGGCTATAGTAATAAATGTGTGTGTG
>BQNB010101981.1:6212-24351 GCA_026074375.1 Tanacetum coccineum
ATCTCCTTTTCTCTCTGACTCTTTGTCTCTCCCTCTCTCTCTCCTTCTCCCTCTCCCTCTACTTCTCCTTCTCCCCCCTCTGTCTATCTCCCTTCTCACTATAAGGCCCGCACGTAACAAATTTTCTAACAAACTTTCCCGCCTTTTCCATTAAAATACCTTCATATTAATCAATAATGCATAATTCTCGATTTAATTTTCATTTCTACACTGGTTGATTCATTCACAACTCAACTGAATCTTTAGATTTCATTTTTCGTGATTTTCAACCTTCGTTGTTTAGTTTTCTTTTATCCGTTCAATTACACTATCATGTCGAATAAAAAACAATCATCTAGGAGACAATTGAAAGTCTTGGTGAAATTTAGTGATCATCTTATGGGGAAGTCATAAAAGAAAAGAGAATGTACCTGAGAAAGGAAAAGATAAAATTGAGGGGAATGATAAGGCGAATGTGATTGAGGCTAGAGGAGATTTTGGTATTGGTTGTGATAAAGGTACTCATGAGGTTGATTTAGGGTATAATGTAGCCGTTACTATGGATGATGAAACAATTATAGTAGGTGTTGAAGGCAAGGTAATTGAAACTGAGGAGGTGGATAAAAGGTGCAATGATAATCATAAAGGCAACGTAAGTTTTCTGGAAAATGCTAATACTATTGTTAACAATTGATGATGATTATGAAAATACTCATAATAGTAGTGATGTTGATATTAATGATGTTAGTAAGAATGTGAATGAGGAGAAGAGTAATGATAATGTAAATAAGACCTCTTATGCTAGTAAATTGATTGATAATCTAAATACAAAGGATAATAAGTTGTTCTTTGTTCCAATTGCTATGAATAAGAATGGTGACGAGGCTATTCTATTTGAAGAAGAATTCGTTAGGGAGGGAAGTAAAAAGTGAAAGTTTATTGTGTGTGACTATTTTTTAGGATGTAGAATGAATGTTAATAAGTTGAAATACAATATTAGGAGAATGTGGGGGAAGAATGGGTTAAAGGATATTGTAGTTGATACAGATGAGATGTGTTATTTCAAGTTTAAGAATGATGAAGGGATGAACTTTGTTATTGATCAAAGTCCTTGGCTAGTTAATGGAAAACCACTTATTGTATAGAGATGGAATCCTGAAGTCATCATTCCTTGTAAAATCCCTATCTTGATTAGGTTACTAAATGTTCTACTTAAAGCTTAAAGTGTTAAGGGAATTAGTACCATTTACAGTAAGTTGGGGAGGCCAATTATGATGGAAAAAATGACCTTTGATATGTGTAAGGAGGGTTCATGCAGATTAGGTTATGCTAGAGTTTTAGTTGAAATTAATGTAGAGAAATGTTTCATTGATAGAGTTTAGATCAACTAGGTTGATGACTTGAAGAATGTTAAAAGAACTAAGTGGGTCAAGGTGGAATACTCAAGGAAGCCAGATAGGTGTAGTCACTAAAGTGTGTTTGGTCATTCTTTGTAGTATTGTAAAATGAATCCAAAAGTTATTGTAGATACCGATAAAAGAGGTAATGACCAAAATAAGAATGGAGGAGGTTATAGGGAGGATTTTATGGAAGTTAGGAATAGGAAGCATATTGGAGGACAAAAGGGACTGGGGAATAATGGTGTTCAGGGGAATAAACAAGCAACAAGGAAGGACGTTGGCAATGTCAGTGTTAAGTATGCTTATAAGCCAAAAGCTCCTGATCCAAACCTTTGGTAGAAGAGCAAGTGTTCTCAAATAAACTCCTATTTTGAATGAGCCAATTCTCCTCCTAGTCTTGAGAAAATATGAAAAGTAATCAAGGAAAATGTGAATGAATTAAAAAAAGGAGTGCTAACAAGTATCTGGTGTTATCCGATGATGAAAAGGAAAACAATATTGTGGATCCTTTTATTGATAAAAGGCTCTTAGTTGATGAATTATTAAAAAGAAAATGCAACCTACTTGTACTAAGTCAATGAATTGGACTTATGACATGATCAACTATTTCAAATATCAATGAGAAGCAATGGAAAGAATGGAGAAGGAAATAAGTGATGAGGATGATGTATTTGAAAGTCAAAATCAGACAGTTAATAGTCTTATTGCAGATGAATTATTGGGTAAGGAATGTGGAAGTGTGCAAGTTTAATTTTAAAGTATTCAGTTTTTCAATGGAGTTTAAAATTGCTTCTTAGAATATCATGGGTATGTGTAATGAATTCAAACAAAAGGAAGTTAAGAAGTTTATTGTTAAAGAAAAGTTCCAAATTTATGCTTTACTAGAGACTCACCTGAAGACCAAAGGAATTAGTAAAACTTGTGATAGGGTGTTTGGAAGATGGAAATGGATTTCTAATATTGTTCATAGCCCTACAAGTTGTAGAGTTGTAGTTGGATGGAACTTTGATGTAGTGGATGGTATGGTTGTTCATTGTTGCAGTCAAGTTGTATTATGCTTAGTTGAAACAATTCACACAAGAGTAAAGATGTATATAATCTTCACTTATGCATCTAATTCCAATATTGAAAGAACGAAGCTATGGAGGGACTCTGATGATGCATAAATAAGTGGTGAATAGGCATCCATGGGTGTTAATAGGTGATTTTAATGTTACCATTAACCTTGTGGAACAATCAAATGGGTCATATGGCATGACTAATGATATGTATGAGTTTAGAGATGCAATTAACTCTCTTGAGATTGATGATTTATGCAGTTCTAATGTTCACTTTACTAGGACAAAATCCTTGCAAAATCCTAAAAAATTGTACTTTGAAGAAGCTGGATAGAATTATGATGAATGAGGACTTTTTGGGTCAATATCTTGTTTCAGCCCATCCATGTTGATTATTCCTAATGGCTTGGTGAAAAAGAAGATGTCATTAAGATTTACAAATTATGTAGCAGACAAGAGTGAATTTTTAGATATAGTTAAGGATGGTTGGGACAAGAATATAAGGGGATGTCAAATGTTTAAGGTTGTTTAGAAATTAAAAATGCTGAAAAAACCTTTAAACAATTAAAATTAGAAGAATGGTAACTTGTTTGAGAAAGTTAATATGTTAAAAGAAAAACTAAAAGCTGCTCAAAGTGCTTTGAATGAAGATCCTTCTAGTATGGCCAAAAGAAAGGAAGTTGTATTGTTGTTTAATGATTACACAGTAGTTGCATAGGATGAGCTAAAACTCTTGCATTAAAAAGCAAAAATCTAATGGCTTAGAGAGGGTGATAGAAATTCTGCATATTTTCATAGTGTAATTAAAACTAGAAAGCACAAAAGTAGAGTGAAATCCATTTGTGTTGTAGATGGTGGCAGATTTGATGGTCATAAAGTGCCTGAGCAGTTTGTTAATCATTTCAAAAACTTCCTTGGATCTTCTCTACCTATTTTGCCTTTAAGTTCATTGAGGGGTATTGTGAAGTTAAAGTTGACCAGTGATGAAGCTAATGATATGGTTAGTAAGATCACTGATGAGGAAATCAAGTCTACTATGTTTGATATTGATTCATCTAAAGCTGCTAGGCCAGATGGATTTACATCTTGTTTCATGATTCTTTTTTTGATTTAGAAAAAAGTCTTGGCAGATCATTGGTAAGCATATTTGTTTGGAAATTAAAGAGTTTTTCAGTTATGGCAAAATTCTTGGAGAGATTAATGTCACTTTAATTGCATTGGTTCCTAAAATTGATACTCATTATAAGGTATCTGATTTTAGGTTCATTGCTTGTTGCAATGTCCTTTACAAAGGCATAAGTAAGTGATAGGGCTAAAATTGTACATGTTTTTAGTCGCATTATCTGTACTTTTGTATAAGTTATTTGGCTATTTTATATGCTTTTGTTACTTAATTGTACCAAAGAGCATTTGCAAGTCTATTTGTAGCAAAATACAAGAAAATGAAGAAAAAGCGTGAAGAAATAACGGATAAATGAAGTTTTATACAAGTACGAAGAATCTCGCATCAAGCTCAAGCTTGGGAAGCATTTCAAGAGCAAAAGAGTCAACCATTCAAGATTCCAAGTCCCAAGATATAACCAAAGTTAAGTTATGTTAAAGTATAAAGACTCATGGTCGAGTACCATACAATCGGGAAGCTTAAACAAAGAAACAAGAAAAGTGTATGATGAAATGTAAGAGCAGTCGCTCGGCTTGGTGAGTAGCCGCCTAGCCTGGATGAAAAAACCACAAGGAGCCGCCTGGCGTGCAAATTAGTCGCCCGACTTGGTTGGTGCTCTCTTCTCCAAGAAATGTTTGAAGCTCTATGAACGATCAAGAGGGTTCTAGAACTCTTTTTCCAGGCATTTAACAACCCTTAGCCCCCAAGAATAGCATTTAAAACCCTAAGGGCTTGGCATTACTATAAATAAGGTCATTTGGACTTGGTTTTCATATACACTTCCTTCATAACCTAATCACTCTCTACCAATCATTCCTAGATCTCTCCACTCTCTTTCAAAGCTAAAACCTTGCCCTAAAATCTCAGGAATTCACGGGAGCTATATGGAGCATCAATTGAAGGTTAAGACATTAAGTATTCATCACCATCCTTTAGGGAATTATTACTCCATCACTTGTAATCTTATTACAACTTTGTACGACTCTTTAATTATGTTTTCTATGGATAAAACTTCTGAGTTTATGTCTTTGTTTGCTATGAGTGGCTAGTGCCTTTGTGCACTTGATTAGATGATGTTTGTGGAATGATGATTTGTTTATTATTATGATAACATGTTTAATTCAATTTCAAGCTATTTCTAGGATCTATCTATGCTTATGTTTCATAGTGACATTGTTTTATCAAATCGGATTGGTTGTTAAGAATTTCATAGGTCCAAAGGGTTATTGTTAACAATCGATTGTCGCCTTTTGTCTATGATTGACTACCTTTTGTATTGACCATTTCTTAAGCGATTTGATCAACAAGAAACATGAGTGTGGATGTTAACAAGTTTGTGAAACGAACCGCAAATCAAACGAATTAAAATTGAATTAGTCTTGAATTGATTGAACTTAAAGCTTGTTTTTGTCACTTAAGATCTTGACGAAGATTAAGGGTTTTTTAAAACAATAAATTAGATCACCATCTAATTATCATAATCAGAATGTTGAGATGTTTATGACAATCATACAAATTGGATTACCCAAACTAGTCTAATCAAGTGTAGTTTTAATCATTTGAATTTCCTTTATAATCATTATTTGCTTGTTAGGAATTGTTATCGTCTAATTTAAAACATCACCAAAACACACATATCCCCGTGAATGATCCCGACTTACCATTTCACCTCTTGCTACTAACGAACAAGTACACTTGCTCGTGTGTGTTGCTAAGAAGTCTGGTAACCGAGTTATAAATCTAAAACTTACTCATGTTTTGACACATCAGTAAGATACTAACTAATAGAATCAAAAATGGTATGAGTAAGGTTGTAAGTCTTAATCAAAGTGTCTTCATTCCAGGGAGACATATTCAAGGTAATATACTTATTACTCAGGAGTTGTTAAAAAGGTATAACAGGAAATGAAGCAAAGAGGTGTGCCATGAAGATTGATATACAGAAAGCTTATGATACTATTAGCTGGGAATTATTAAACGAAGTATTGCTGCTTGTTGGATTTCATGAAACTATGGTAAAATAGATTATGACTTATATTACAACTGCATCATTTTCTATTTGTGTAAATGGTGAGGTTAGTAGTTTTAAGGGTGACAGAGGTCTTAGGCAAGGAGATCCTATCTCCCCTTACTCGTTTACCCTTGTCATTGAGGTTTTCAACATAATTATGATCAAGAATATCAGTGATTCTACTCTTTTTTAAGTATCATTATGGATGTTAAGAGCTTAAACTTACCCGTATGTGCTTTGTTGATGACCTAATGGTTCTATGTAATGGTGATAAAGAATCTTTAAAAGTGGTGAAGAAGTCCCTTGAAGAGTTCACTAGAGTATCAGGATTGTTCCTTTACCTTAATAAAAACATTATTTTCTTTGGAAGTATTTGTAAAGGAGACAAGTTATATATGCTCCATGTTCTTCCATTCAAGTGTGGTTAGTTCCATATGAAACACCTTGAGGTTCCTTTGGTGTCAAAGAGGTTGGGGGTTAAAGACTGTAAAAGTCTCATTGATAATGTTGAAAACAAAATAAATTATTGGAGAAATAAGCATCTTTCATATGCATGGAGGATTCAATTAATAGCTTCTATTATTTTTAAAATTCAACACTATTGGGCATCTATTTATTTGTTTCATGCAAGTGTTATTAAGGATTTGGAGAAATTCTTCAAAACAAATTTATGGAATCCTGGTAACTTTATAAAATGGAAAGCATGGGTGGCTTGGAACTTGGTTTGTATGCCTAAAGATCAAGGAGGTTTAGGAATAAAGCCTCTTAAGAAGTAGAATGAAGTTTTATTAGTCACACAGTTGCAGAAAATTATTTAGAGGAAAGAATCTCTATGGGTGAAATAGGTTAATACAATGAAACTAAAAGGTAGAACCATTTAGGAGATTTAGTATTCTAGCACTGATAGTTGGGGGTGGAAGAATATGTTAGAGACCAAAGATAAAATTAAGCCTCATGTGTTTTAAAATATTGATGATGAAAGGTCTATTTCTGTATGGCATGACATATGGTGTAATCAAGGTCCTTTGGATAGTTTCATACCTAAAAGATCCATATATGATGCTAGATTGAATAATAATGATAATGTGGTAGATGTTATTTAAAATGGGAGGTGGATATGGCCTAATGATTAGAATAGTGAATTTTCTGAACTAAGGCATATTGGTTTTCTTAATTTGTCTCGAAGGAAAGATATTATCAAGTAGATTTATGGTAACAATAAATTTAGGGAGTATTTTACTAAAAATGTGTGGCTAAGTCTTAGGATAACTGACCTAAAGTTGAATGACATGAAATTGTATGGTTTATACAATGTAACCCCAAACATGCTTTTATCTTGTGGATGGCAATTCAAGGTAAGCTGTTGACTCAAGATAGATTGGTCTGGATTCAAGGAGAAGATTTGAGGTGTTCTTTATGTAAAAGTTGTGTTGATAATCATAGCCACCTATTTTTTGAATGCCCTTATTCAAGCAAAATTTAGAATTTAGTAAAAAAACAAGGGGATATTTATCAGAGGTGGTAGTAGCTTATCC
The DNA here is from genome assembly GCA_026074375.1 of Tanacetum coccineum. Classification (NCBI taxonomy): domain Eukaryota; kingdom Viridiplantae; phylum Streptophyta; class Magnoliopsida; order Asterales; family Asteraceae; genus Tanacetum; species Tanacetum coccineum. The sequence continues at coordinate 13,358 of BQNB010101981.1, forward strand.
TATCTTCCACTATGTATCATATTTGGAATGAAAGAAGCAAAAGGACATTTTAGAATATCACATGATCTGAAGATGAGTTGTTGGTTGTTATCAATAATAACATGGTTGATATTTTAAAATGTTTAAGGGTCAAAAAGTCATATGATGTTGCAAAAGTAGCAGATACATGGGGGTTAATATGGAAAAAGTTGGTGTCTACAATGCATGTACATTGGAGTGCAGATGGCCATTAACAAAGTGTTTGGGTTAAGGTTTTGAGCATATGGCCTATACATTGCAGTTGACATTCTGGTTTTAGATGTCTCCAGTCTAATTATGTGCACTTGGCAAGTAGCTGAATTTGTTTAGTTACATTGATCCATGGGATGAGATCTACATAAGGATGTTTCCTGCTTTTGATTGAGTTAATTCTTCCTATATGATCAATGATTTAGTCACTAGTTGGCTTTATGTTCTACTTGAAAAAGGCAGTTGTTCATGATGTTTTGCACATATTTGGTTTTCTACCAGTTTCTCAAGTCTTTCTACTCTTTGATGAATTGAATGTTTTAAGTTTACTACATTAGATGTCCTTGTAATATGGGAAGCTTTCTGCTATTGCTTTGGATATGTATGCAGGATTATAGTAGGCCTTTGTTAGGTAACTATCTGTCTTGTATATATACTCATAGTAGTAGTAGTTTAGCTTTGCATAAGGTAGGTTTCCTAATGTGAAGGGTAAGTGAACTTGATGAGCAATGCAGGCTACTTTGAATAGAGAGTTATGTAAGATGAAACTTTTTGGAGGTCTTAACAATGCATTGTCAATGGAGGTTAGGTTGGATTTACATTGAAGAAATCTATCTGTCTTGATGAGGCTTATATTCTTATATGGTTCCTTTTACTAGTGAGGATGTATGATGCTAGTTTTGAAAGGATTATAAAGAAGTATAGGAAATGTAGTCAAGCAACAATGTTTCTTCTTTGTTGAGGTTTGGGTTGCTATAACCTTCATGATGAAGCCTTATATGATAGTCTATGAATTTCTCTCAGTAGTATGGATTGAGTGGACTGTTTGGATTTCTATATTGAGGAAATGTAATCATGGGGTTATGGTATTAGTGAATGAGTGGTGAATTGTTTATTTGGGATTTTGTTACACAGTTAGTATCCTAGTTTTGTATAAGCCAATAGCTTTGTATGTAGCGGTATATTTGCTTGAAGAAGGTTGGGCATGTCAAATCTTTCTTGTATTTTGATGTATAATGTTGTTTATAATATATATTCACCACTTTTCACCCAAAAAAGCATTTTATTTAAAGATAAATCAATTCACCTTTCTTTTTCAGCCATTTCTTTTTATTTTCCTCCTTAAATGATATTCGAAAACACAACATTTTTTGTTTTATTTCATTTTCTTTACTTTCCTTCCATAAGTGATACTCAAGAACAATTTTTCGATCCTCGCACGCGCACAGTTTTTTATATTATCAAATTTATCAATTTATTTAACTAAATTAGTTGCACATTAATTCACGCGATATAACTAATTGGATGTTATTAAGAGCATCCACTATGATGGTTTAAGAATATGTTTAAAAATTGTGAAGAGGTTCAACAAAATTGGTACCATATTGGAGTACTATTTCAAATGTAGGTGGCAAGAAAAAGTGTAACACCCCAATTTTCACGATAAGGGCTTTAAATTTATTTTAAAGCGTATGAATTAACTCGTGTTAAAGTAATAATATTTCGTTAGGCAAAAACGACCTTGCATCAAAATATTTAACAAAAAAAGACCTTGTACGTAACGATTTTACAAATGGTGACTAATCTTGATAAGTGATGAAAGTTAACTAAAAAGACAAGTATACCTTTGTAGCTTATTGTAGAAAATATGAATCCGATCAATTTTATTAACCTAAATCACAATTTTAATATAAAAAACAATAGAATCTGATCTTAATCAGAACAAAAAATCACAACCAAATATCCACCACTGTTATACAGGTGTGGATCAATTATCTACTTGATAAGTGTTCTATTACAATAATCAAAAACATAATCAAAGATCAAAATGATCTTATAAACTAGGGTTATAACTTTAGAGAGAGAGAGGGAGAAAGAGAGAGTCGAATAATCAGAAATAGAGAGAGAAACAGAGGTTAAACCTAATAAGCTGGTTTTGACAAGCTTATATAGGCCCTTGACCAGCTTGAGGGAATCAGAAGTTGGCAACAATAGTCCTTGAGCTCTCAGCCTTTATTCACTTCAAGCTAATCATGAACTACAATAAGAAACAAGAGTAGGAAATGACAGAATTAGTCCCTGTGATATATTTACCAGGAAGAGATATAATTTTAACATCCCCCTTAGCCTCAAATGGTAAATGTCAAACATTCTAAGTTTTTTAACCAACTCATTATGTTGCAATGTATCCAACCCTTTGGTTAAGATCTCTGCAATTTGATTTGTAGAATCAACTTTAACAGTTTTAATAACACCACTTAAAATTTGTTCTCTTATAAAATGTAAATCAATTTCCAAGTGTTTTGTTCTTTCATGAAAATCTGGGTTGACAGCTATCTTAATAGCATAATTACTGTCACAGTGAAGAACAACAGGTAAAAGATTATCAATTTCTAAATCTTTAAAAAAAATTAAAATCCAAATTACTTCACTAGTAACTGAAGCAAGAGCTCTGTACTCTGCTTTAGTTGAGGATTTAGAGAGAGTATTTTGTTTCTTGCTTTTCCAAGAAACAAGAGAGTTATTTAAGAAAACACAATAACCAGTTACTGATTTTCTTGTTACAACACATTTAGCCCAATCAACATCAGAAAAAGCTTTTAAATTCATACAAGAATCCTTGATAATATGAACGCTCAAACATGGACAACTTTTTAGATATCTCAATATCTTGAAGGCTGTTTTAAAGTGAGATTTTAAAGGAGAATGCATAAACTGACACGAACAATGCACAACATAAGATATATCATGTATGGTATTAGTCACATAAATCAGCTTACCCAGCAACTTCTGATAATTAGTAATATTATCAAGAATATGATCATTATTAGTAGCTTCATTAGAAATGATAAGCTTAGACATTAAAGGAGTTTTAGCAGGTTTACATGCAAGCATACCATACTCAGATAACAAATCAAGCACATACTTCCTTTGGTTAAGGCAAATACCTTTACTAGTATCAATAACCTCAATACCAAGAAAATATTTGAGTTTACCCAAGTCTTTTATCATAAATTTAGACTTAAGATAAACTTTAAACTTTTCAATCTCAGAAACATTGTTACCAGTTTTGATAATATCATCCACATAAACAAGCAAAGCAAGAAACACACCCTTATCAGACTTAGTATATAACGAATAGTCAGATTTACCTCGACTAAAACCATTTTCAATTAAAGTAGAAGTCAACTTAGCATTCCAATGTCTAGGTGCTTGTTTTAAACTATATAAGGATTTCTTAAGCCTACACACTTTATCTTTTGAAGAAAAATACCCTTCAGGTGGTTTCATATATATTGTTTCAACCAAGTCACCATATAAAAAGGCATTATTCACATCTAACTGATAAACATGCCAAGAATTAGAAACAACAACATTTAACAAGCATCTAACAGTAACTGTAACACCCCCATAATCACAACGCAGCGGAATACCACTTGGGGTGCTACTTCATAGCATAAAGTACAAGTTACAGAAAACGACTCTAAGTGAGATGTTTTGAAAAGTCAACCATTCGTTAATTTTTATAAAATATTAGAGTTAGAACATGTCCCATTTGTAATGCATTCGAAAACATTTTTAAATCGTTTGTCGAATGGTACTCAAATCGTAAAGCCTTCAAAAATATTTATATCCGCATGACTCAAATGCTCCCAATGCTCAGCTAGTAAAATAATAACCTGAGAAAATACATGCAAAACGTCAACAATAATGTTGGTGAATTCATAGGTTTAAGTAAAAGCAGTATGGAAATAATTCAAGTAATATTTCAGTAAGAAAAGTAGCGTTACAACATTTCAAAATATTATTTCCGAAATCCAAGTAGTAATTCAATAAATCAAGAAACGTTCAATAGTGGACCACAAAATTGAAGTAATGAGGCGATAATGAAACATATTCATATGTCGAAACAACTATTATTGCACTAAGCTAAAGACACCGAACATTAACATATGTTGTGAGATGGGGTTGGTGTTGATAGACATCCAAGTGTTCTTCTCTGAGAGTTGGTGTTGAAAGACTCACTTATTAGTTGCAAATTCAGTTTTAGTTAATATATTTTATGCCTAATCATTTGCTAAAATACTAATTGATTAATCTTAAAATTTTCGCCATGTTGACTTTTTATTATGAATTTTCTTAAGTTTGACCCGTCCAAAATGACCCGCTAGATTAAGTTTTCAAGACTCGGACCCTAAAGCATTTTGATGTAAAACGACGTTTAGGACAACTTTTTAGTTTTAGCCGAGACCCAAAACCCAACAGAAAATGACCAAAATACCTCTGCAAGTTTCTGCAGAACCTTGTATTTTTTCTTAAAATAATATAGTATCTAATCCTAAGTTTTTTGACTCGTTAATACGTGTTTTTAGACATAGATATCCTCGCAAAAAGGTAAAACGACATTTCGAACAACTTTCGTGTTTTACCCGAGACCCGAAACGACACATAAAATGACCAAAATGCCCTTTTTAGAATCTGCACAGATTTATTATTTAACAAAAAGCTGAGGATTAGCAAAAAAAATTTTAAACTTCATTTGGCCGTAAAAACTTCGTTTTTAGGAGTTACGGGACGATCCACCTACCGAAACATTCATAATAACAAGCTATGTCATATTTTTAAGCTAAAAATCAGTTTCTACGTTTTTACGATACCCGAAACCTGCTGCGTAATTTTCTGCACAAAACGACCCGTTCCAAAACTCTACCAAACGCTATTTTTTACTTCATCACAACTTCACAACATACCTATACTCGCCTATCTCCATCATCTAAGCACTTTCAATCAACCAAAATACATCCCAATTATTATTCTAGCACACAACTACATGGATTCTAAAGTATGAAAATTAAGTATAAGCATAAACATGAGAAAATAATATTAAAGAGAGATTTAGGAGGCTCACAATAACGAGTAGAAGTAAGGTAAAAATTCAAAACACGAACTCCCTTTTGTTCCTTGTCCTAGCCGAATCAAACAAGACCCGAAATAATCAAACCCTAGCTTTTTAATTACCCAAATCTTCATAATAATACTAATCTTTAAACCCTCTAAGCTTGATCTTCACTAAAAACCAAGAAAAATAACAAAATCATGATTTTTAAGAAAACCCTTGCATGGTGATTTTTAGTGTAGATAATTATAGGAGTATTGTAGTAGTGATTAGGAGTAGTAGAAAAGTAAATTTATAGTGGTTTATGATGGTGGTGTGGCTGACGCAACAGTAGCAACAAGGAGATGGGATGAGAGTTTTTCTCTTCTTTGTGTTTACTGTGTTTATGAAGGAAGCAGGAAAACACACACACACACACACACACACACACACACACACACACACACACACATATATATATATATATATATATATATATATATACATACACTATATATAAGAGGAGGAATGACACATATTATTTCACTTGGCATCTCACTGCCACGTCATAATGCCTTGTCATCACAATTTTTTTTTATTTTTTTGTAAAATTCGTTTTTAATTTTTTTTTTGTAAAATTCGTTTCTTTAAAAAAATTGCCAGCAACAAGATTTGAACCCAATATCTTTGAGATATTAACAAACCACGTAACCACTAGACTAGTTAATTTTTTTGAATTATATCTTCCAAATTAAAATATATAAGCTCATGCAAACAACAATTACTTCTAATATAATTTTTAAAATTTCGTATATAATTTAAATATTCTTTTGAGATAAATTTGGAATTTATTTTTAGATGATATCAATCTTAAATAAAACGCAGCATTGGTTATTTGAAGATAATTACAGCTTTGAAAATCTTTAACCTAATTTGAGATAGAGATAAATTCATCGTCTAACAAAGGTACTCATATCTGGGTGTTTATTTCTTCTTCTTTTTGTGACTATTTTTCATAGTTCTGCTAATGTAACTATAGGGAGTCCATGTTCTATGACCTTTCTCCTCTGTATGATCATGCTGGCAAGGTTTGTGCAAGCTACCTCATTAGAGGCTGTAGATTTGTTTTATTTATTGCTTCATTACCTCATGCACGTTCTCTACAAGCTGATATACTTTAAAAATTAGTACTTGGCTTGGAGATACTTACAAATTTAGTTTTTAACCTAATTAGATCCAAACCATAAGGCGTCTCAAGAAATTGTATAAGCTAGTCTTTATTTATTGATTTTGCTTTTAGATTTTATAGGTTTATGTTGTTTCTCATCTACAGGTGCAACATCAAATCGGTTTTGCGTTTCACTATTTATTTCTTTGGAGGGCATGGGTTTGGACTATTAACATATCCATGTATGTATAAGGTAATGCACCTTTTTAGTTTATTCGATTACTTGCAAGTTATGACTCTGAAATTAGTTGTTGTGTCATAAATCACGATAACAAGCTGGATACGTGGGTCTGGTTTATTCATGGTTCAAATAATAGAAGATTTTAGGAAAATGTTTTTGCAATACCGATGACCATGTATCTTGACGAAACTAATGATTCCATGTAAATTATTCAGAGATATTTGCAACTCTGATAGACATCTCATAAATATGTTTAAGCTTATTTGTGGTCCATGAGCAGACCGGAAGGAATGCTTGGAGGCTAATGTGTTATCAAGTTTTATATAAGATGTGTAGACATTTGTATCACTAAAAAGTATATAAACTTGGTTTGATCAAGTTTGTCATGGCCTGTTATGCATCATATTAATGGAAACTATCGTGTAGGCGGTGGTGACAGTGAAAGGTAATGGGTCAATGGCTTTGATTCTTGATGTTAACAATTCTTATGGTGGGTATGATGATTCCATGTCAAACGAGAATAAGGAAGAGGAAGCTAATGATGGGGTACCGGTTCACGGTGTATGGCGTAATGGTGGTGGCATTAATCTAATTATGAAAGACAAGAGAAGACCATAAGCCTGTTACACTAGCAACCGACTATAAGCTTATTGTGTAAGACCTGAAAGAAGACATTAGTGAACGGCGTTTCTCAGCCCCTGACAACACTAAGCAATCAAGTGGTAAGCTGGTTTATTATTGTATTTTGGTGTAATGGAACTAATGTTTTGTTTGGATGGGTAGGATGACTTGTCAGTCAGGTTATAAAGTTATGAATATATAAGTTGTTCACAGGGCAGCTGAGTATATGTGGTTGAGTGACAGATTTAAATGAGATTGGAGGAAATTAGTTGTAAGATGCCAACTGTCATCAAGCTCATGGCATTTAGTCACTTTGGGGTTGATGATCGTCTATCTGTTAGAACACAACAATGTTATTTACCAAGTGTATTGTAATCTAAAATTTAGGCACCATTTGATGCCACTTCACTGGACAACATGAGAAGGCTCGTGGACCATGCAGGTGTGGTGGGTCATATATATCCTTTAGCCATATTGTGCCATGACATTATGCCTCCTCCTCAGGTATACATTCTGATTTAGATTTCTTTGCTTCATCTTTTTTTCTTAACTGTCTACCTGTAATAGTTTAAAATATAAAAACAATGTTGGACAGGTTAAGAAAGATATTGGAGAGAATAGGTTGATCGGTTATCATGGCACTGGGATATCTGTGGCACCTGAAATTAACTTCTAGAAAGCCACCGCTACTTGTGGATCCCCTGAGGAGGTAGGCCTTACATAACTCAGCGTACTTTGTTCTCCATTCCTATGCAATTAGAAAGTAAGACCCCTCTGTTAATTGCAGGCGAAGATAGCTTATTCACAGGCATTGTATGATTTTATCTGTGAGCAATACAACGTGCTACAATCTGCCATAAATGAAGCAAAAATCTTAGAAGCCTCAACACCTAATGATTCATTGTCACAATCCTTGTAGTTATGCCAACATTCACATGCAAATCTTGGGTTCACTCTAAGTATGATATGGATTATTCTTATTAGTGTATTTGTTTGTATAGTCTTACCTGCCATCAGAAACACCCAAAGCACTAAAATCATTAAGAACAAAAGAAACACGTGAGTCCATTTTAGTGTCTTTGCATGCTTAAGGTTCCCCCGTTTTCCTTTATATTTAAAATTCCCTGGCTGACGCCATTAATTTGGATGTAATAAGTACGTGCTTACTATCGTAATGGTTGCAGTCTGCTGGCAGACCTAAAGTGATCGAAGAAGAGCCTCAAAGAGAAGTAGTAATTGCTGGTGACGAGTTGAATTCTGTTGCCGGTGGTACGTATCACCTCACATCTTTTTATAAAAGTCCTCATATTTCATGCTACCTTTCACCATTTTTGCTTATCTTTAGACAGACCCGCGAGTATACTATTTGGCCGTCTTAAACTAATTTTTTGATTTTGTACGCATGTATTGTTTCTCCAAAAAGGTGTTACAAATGTAATAACGAGGGGCATCTGACTAAAGATTGTCAAGAACGTGCAGATGAAGCTGGACAGGAGCGTGCTAATGGCAGGCGTGGATATGATGATGATACACTTAATGACGTTGATAAGATAGCAATGGGAGAAGATGATATAAAGGAAATTGGTGAAGATGAGAAAGAGAAATTTACAAATGTGGATTATCTGACAAGGAATCCTCTTTCAAATGGCATCCTATTGTATGCGATGCCTGTATGTGCTCCTTATACTGCGTTACAATCATATAAATATCATTTCAAGATAATCCCTAGAACAACAAAGAAAGGAAAAGGTACTCTCTTCACTTATTCTAAATTTTAATAAATAAGCAGCCTTTAGCTTTATGCATTGTTGAAGCATTGGATTACTGCAGTACCGAAGGTCGCCCATTGTATCATGATATAAACACATACATAATTCTTTTTTATGAGAAGCTGTTATTTTTCTTATATCTATTGCATTAGTAAAATGTAGCGTCTGCTTATCTTGTATGAATAATTCTTTTTGGAATTAAATTGATTACTTGATTGGATTAAAATGGCTGAACGGCGATCCACAACTATCATGTTTCGGAATGATGAAAAATAGCATACATGGAACAGGTTATCACAAATCTTTCATACACTCCTCTCGAACATCCAAGTATGTTTGGGTAAACAATTTACCATAAGCACATTCGTTTTGCACATTTGTTTTCTGATGTGTTAACATTTCTTATTCACTTACGATACATTTTTAATAATAAAGCATGTTTTATTTGTATTAGCTTATATTTTTTGCAACTTAAATTGAAGCAGCAGTGGTACATTTTGATTCCTCGATTTGGTTTTAATGGGCCTTCGATACATCTTTTTATCGGTTCGTTTTAATTGGTATGCTGTAGATCTTTGCATCAACAGTTACATAATTGTAGCTTCTTTGTATCAGCTGGTATCAGCAGGTACATAACTATATCAACTTAATGGGCGTTTGGATAACTTTTATGTTAACTTATATGTTCAGGGGTGTTTGGTACAACAACACTGTTTTTTTAAACTGGCTTTTGTATCACCAAAATGGGTGTTTAGGTCTGTAATCTATCAACTTCTTTAACATTATAATATTGTGTAAAAAGTTACAGTGTGACGGTGATCTCCGAACCACTCAACATACGTCAATTGAAGAGCAAGTTGATAGATTCTGGTATTTAAACTACAAAACTGGGCTAAAGTGGAATCACCAAATAGATTTGAAAACTCCATCGTGAAGTGATCAAAAATGTTACAAACTCTGTCTCTGTGGTGTCTGTTTACTTCACCACAGTGGCATTTATGGTACTAGGTGGATTTTACGAGCATAAGAGGACATCTATTATCATTATCAATGTGGCTTCATAGGTGTTTTTTTAATTCAATGTTATTACGTTGTTTACATCACTAAAGGTAGTGTAGATCAAGGTGGTGAGGGGTGAGAGTAAGTCGGGGTGAGAGTAAATCAGAAAGACGGGATGTTAAGCTGATATATAAGTTGATGTGGTTGGCTTGCGGTTGCACAACATTGGCTTTTTCTTAAGCATAACATAGAATAAAGCTCGTCCATCACAAAAGTATTATTCAAGTATTTATATGATTTTTGTAAGTTGATAAGCAGTTTAAAGTGTTTGGATAAAACTTTTTTGTGCTTGGTTTTCTTTTAAACTTTTAAGCAGCTCTTAATGTTTCGTAGCTACCTGCTAATTTCTCAATGCTAATGATGGATATATATTTGTGTAGGGTTTTACTGTTTTAGGCTTAGAATTATAATTGATCACTTTGTTTGTGTTTGGAACTTGGAATTGTAGAATTGTTTTGGAATGCCATGGGTTTGCTTTTGGAAGTGGTGTACTCTGTCTACTGTTATATTGGTGCCCAAAATGGGAGTAAGGTTACTTGAAAAAGTAGGTTACCGGAAAAGGGTAAGGATATTTATGAAAAGAGTAAGGCTACTTTTTTGGGAAAAAATGGGCTACTGCGATTAAATATTGCTTGTGTTCTATGTTCTTTTTGTAGTGTAAATAGGATTTTTTTTCTTAAAATATATGAGTACCACACATAGGTTTGGTTCGTATTACTAGGTAAAGTTGTATGTTGCCATCTACACTATTCTTTTCGTGAATGATAATGGTCATACAAATGGTTAGATTCTAATGTTGTTAGAAGTTAAAATCACTTATTTGTGCTTATTATTTTTACATATAAATTGATAGTGCATTCTTTAATATCTCAATATTAAGTTTATGATGTTTGGATAGATGGATTGTGCTTTATGATTTAGGGGCAATTACTTAGTTTTGAATAGTCAATTTGTTAGAAGTTAAAATCACTTATTTGTGCTTATTATTTTTACATATAAATTGATAGTGCATTCTTTAATATCTCAATATTA
>BQNB010101982.1:0-13620 GCA_026074375.1 Tanacetum coccineum
GAATGTTTTACTAATCTTGTTAATTTTTTAGATATCGCACCACTACTAGCTGCTGACCAGAGGCACACATGGCTTAGATATCAGATAGCGGAGTATACTGAGGGGATTAGGCACAGTTACAAGCAGAGGCTCAAGACTATATGGAGCAGACCGGTTAACCAGGTATATGTGCTAGATTTTGAGGGTTTGACAGCCGATATAAGGCAGGATCTGGCAGTGAGGTTGAGGATGGTATATTCTGGGAGGGACATCAGGTATGTGTGAGTCATGCTTAGAGGCGGTTGTTTGGGATCTGAGGGCCCTTAGTTCGAGAGTTTATTCTGGAGTTCCTGAGTACTTGTAGGATGAGTGATACTGTTATGGATTTAGACACCAATGATGCCTTGTGTTTCCAGTTAGGAGGAGTTAGGAGGAGGATGACTTGGAGGCAGTTTATCTTGGTATTGGGGTTACACACGGAGCTGGAGATGGCAGAGGCTGGGTTTGGAGCCTACTGGGCTGGGAGTGATAGATCGATCCCCGACAAGGGGGATCTTAGGGATTATTGGCTAAAGATCTCGTCTGACAAAGACTTATTGGGCCCCGACCCTTCTTATGTTCTTATTCGAGACCCTGTGAGGAGACTATGCCACAGGATGATTGCTTATAGTATTTCTGGTAGAGGGCAGGCACCTGAGAAGGTGACCGGTATTGATCTCTTCTACCTCCGCAGCATGGACCGTGAGACTATTAACGTCCCACATCTATTAGTGTAGTATTTGTTTAGACATGCGGAGGGGAGGAAGAGTGGGGCCATGCTATCAGAAGGGCACTTTATTGGGCGTCTGGCTATGCATTCTGGGCTGGTTAGTGGCGATGGATTGAGAGGGTTGCAGGTAGTCACCCGAGAGCTCCCATTGATTGATTTACATGAGCTCGGGAGGCTCCACATCTGCACGAGGTACCAGAGAGGCAGCAGGCTGCTGCGGCTAGTGCCCTAGAGGCCGATAAGGCTGATCAGGCAGTTGAGGAGGTTGCTCTGGAGATTCCAGCACCAGCGCCAGCACTAGCACAAGCACCTCCACCACCTCCACCCGCCTCATAGCCACGTACTATGTCACAAAGGATCGAGAGGCTCGAGGAGGAGGTGCACGACTTACGGCATGATGTTTTAGGCCTGTGAGGAGATGTCATGAGCTTTACCACCGAGCAGTCTAGAGTCTCCACCTGGTTGATCTCCTGCATGACACAGCTCATGGACGCCAGTGGCCAGACTTATCAGCCATTTGACAGCACCCTTGTAGGTAGCTTAGGATTGTCCTTTCAAGGCTGTTCAGGCCAGGCCGGGCGATGCGCACCATCCGAGACCCCCATGACTGATGCTCAGAGCCGACCCCCTGACCTCTCTGTGTTATTATCTTTTTTGATTTGTACTATATATTACACTATTAACACTTTTATTACCGATTTCTTTTTGATGTATATTATATAATGATCGGTTTACTTGTGTGGATAGACTCAAGAACAGCAGTAAGTTTCCCACAACATGACACAATGTTATTGATTAACAGTTTGAAATCCCAAAACCATTTGCTTTAACACGGATAAGATAAAAGGAAAATCAAACTTAAGACCAGGTGAAAACAAAAGTGCTTCTTATCCCGAGAGACAACACCATCATTTTTAATTGTTTGTCGCCTTAATTGTTTGAAATTTAATTATCAGAGTCTGTTTTCCAACATTAACATAACGGAGTACGAAACCCCATTGGATACGGCGTATGCATGTCTAGACGTTATCAGTTTTAAAACTTAATTATTTAATTCCCATTAATTTAATTGTTTCTACAAGAACAATACGGCGTATCTTAGGGTTTGGGATACGACGTATTGACCCCTGTATAGTTGTGTGTTTAATTGTTTTTTTGTACCATTGTAGCGAGATAGAATTTGCACTTGTATTCTAACCTTCTACAAACCTCGTTGAAGACTATGGAATATGGTAAATGCTAAAACAGACTTGTGTAAACTTATCCGGCATTCTGAAGCCCTAACAACAACACTTTATGCTCAAGACCTCATCAGTAGAAATTATCACACATATTAGACAAAACATCATGGAGTTTTCCTTCTAATTCAATTTCCGCTTGTTATTTAATTTTTTATCTATATAACGAGGAACGTTTATAATTTAAGTGTGATGGAAAATTAGAACGACTTGCTCTTTTTCTACAAAATAACATGCAAAAGTGTTTAAATGGTAAAAATTTATAAAGACAAAAGAATTTATTTTCAGCATGACATTTTGTAAAAATAACTAGATAACATTACCTAGCGCACTATAACCCTTGATACATATTATGAGAATTAAGCCTATTCCATTTCCAACTGTCCACTAAATTCCATAAAATTTATACTGTGCCGGTGATTAGTGACTTTTAGAACTTGGCCTGGTATATCACTCGAGACTGCCATGATTATACTATGGATTTAATGAACAACATGTTTCAACTGATAAATTTCTAGGATGAAACCAAATATCCTACATGTCCGTAAAAAATAACTAACTTCACTGGTTAGTTAACTCCCGTCTAAACCTTGATTACTCTCATTTTTAGAGTAAAATCCCCTAGAACAACCTGTTGAGCTATTCCTTTCTTTTTGTACACCATATTATATGTTACACCTTTGCACGTTAGCCTACCGTGTAGATTAAGCCTATTTCTCTATGTTTCTAGTTGCTTTCGTGTAAAGTCTTATATTTTCCTGTGTCACAGTGAAAATTTTCTATATCAGTAATAGTCGGGAAATTGCACAATGCAAATGGGAAAATAAGAGCCGCGAAGTTCACTACTTTTTCGCATTATGAAATTTATTTCCAATGAAGAAAGTACTACAAGGAAAAGATATCCGCTAAATTATGAAATGAAGACGTTGAATCAAACCGAGGTTTATTATAATTGCATTATGAAAAAAAAAGAACAAAAGAAAAAAAGTAAAAAAATAGAGGCAGGAATAAAAATAGTCCGTATTCAAAAAGAAAGTTTAAACCAAAGGAATCACTAGAATGATCCGATTATCCGTTGATAAAAACTTACAAAATCAACGATGTTAAGTTTTGTAAAAAGTGGCCGATATCACCACTTGTGTAAAAGAATGTAAAAGAGCGGGATGTAAGGGAAGTGCTGTTATGGTAAACGTCAACTTTTGTTGTCTTTGTCATTTCATGTAATGAGTCGTCTGTCTATAATATTCAAGTCTTTGTCAGGAATCGGTCGATGGAAAGTGTAAAATCTAGCAACCTACCTTATTTGTTGGCTTAATCTATTTGTTTTGTGAATTTTATTTAACAACCATTTACTTCCCTTTCCTAGCAACTAACCTTAGTGTCTACTCGAACGAGGACTTGTTCGACGCAATGCATTGTCTATTTATATCCGTCCATTACGGTGGCCATGTAGTGCATTACAGCTGCCTTGTTTTATGACGACATTGGTGAAAGTTAGAAGGTCCCTACCCGATATCATTCTTTATCCTAACCGCTAGTTAAACACAAACAGGGATGTGTTCGGATTGTAAATGTCTATTTCGTCGTTACGGCCGTGTATATACGATATCATGCTTGCCTTGTTTGTGTGTACTATGTGAAAGACTGTTGACTGATCACCGTAACCTTCTTAAATATAAATTTAGCTTTTTGCCTGTTCTTCCTTAGCATTAGCGGTGAATAGTGTACCTTGCCAAGCTATCTGATACGAAACTAATCATGACCGATAGGAATTGAGCGTACTACTTAAATGTTTACCTCTAATTAGTGATTGAATTGAGTGTTTTTCATTTCCATATTTTCGTGAGGAGCTTGTTATGTACATGATTATGACCAAAAAAACCATTGGGCCTAAATGGAAAATCCTTAACTTCGGTTCGGGACACATTTTCATAAACTAAACTTTTTTCTAAAGTCTACTTGAGGACAAGTAGGATTCAAGTAGGGGGATATTTGATGACATCAAATAACGTCACTTTATTATATCATTTATCCCATCTATTTTGCCTACTTTTATATAATTATTGCATTATTTGGTACTTAATCGCTTTAAAGTTGATAAATGCAGTAATTCAGGAGTGTTTTGTGAAGATAAGCTAAAAGGCGCATAAATTGGAGCTAAAACGAAGACATTTGAAGATTTCTGAAAATTCACCAATACGCCGTATCCAACTAAAGAGATACGGCGTATCTGCGCCAAGACTTCACAAGAAAACGCGTTTGACTAATTCCCAATACGGCGTATCCATGCTATCTACATACGCCGTATCCATGAAGATAACTATTCGAAGATACAGTAAATCAAGTAAATTGGGAATGATATCAAAGATTTATTATGAACGTAGCGCGCACTCCAAGGAATCCAGCCCAATACGCCGTATCGACCTATCTGGATACGGCGTATCGAGTATTTTTCAGCAACTATAAATAGAAGACTCAAAAACAAGTTTTCAGTGTGCAATATCATATTCTTTATACCATACTCATCAAAGACGAATTTTAGAAGAGAAGATCAGCCATAAAGGTCAAGCATTGATCACGAATCCATAGAAGACATCGTGTAATTTTTACTCTCTTAATCGTTCGATTTAAATTGTTTGATTACGCTTGTATAATTACAATGGTTGTGGGCTAATACCCTCGGGTATTAGCCATCTTAATGAAAGTTCAATGTTTGGTTTGTTTTAAAAATCAATTTCTTAATTTATCGTTGATTGTTTAATTATGTTTATCACCTCATACTTGTTTATGTGTTTGAATATGCGACCTATCATTCAACTGGGTCTAGTGATACGCACTAAGTAATCTAGATACCTGGATAGCTCTCCATATTGTATCTTATATTACTAGACCAACAGGATCACAAATAACGTTCTATCTTTGTCTTTTAATTATGAGCTTAGTTGGATCGGTAGGTAACCCGTTTATGTTTCAGCAATCTTCTCTTAATTAAGTGATAAAGATTGGAATACTGGACTACCAGTATATAAAACACCATTAAACAATAAGTGGGTAAAGTCCTGTTGGGATAGAGTTTTAACAGGATCACCACTGCTTTAATTCTCTAATATAGATTATAATTAAACTAAAGGATGCTTTATGCGGATGCGTTTAATTGTGACAGGATTAATCGTGTCTAGGTCTTAGGATGATGTCCCGCCTAAGTCTTAAGAATGATATGCCGCTTCGAGATAAGTAAATCATTGCACTAAAACAAACAAACCAACATTGAACTGGATTTAATATGGCTAATACAGTTTTCTATCATTTGGCTTGTACCACTTTCCTATCTTCTGATTTTCTTCTTTTGTATTTATTGTGTATTGAATTGATATTTGTTACCACCAAAACTGTGTTAGTGTATCATGCTGAAAACCCCCATATCATTAGACAACGTATATAGCATAGGTTTAACCAGTAATTAGAATTAACATAGACTAATTAGAACTAATTAAAATACTGATAGAATATAGGATTAGTGTTTCACTCTTAGTGTTTGACACCCTACTTACCGCGAAACTCCATCTTGACCGGGTACACTGCTCGTTAAAGTGTTGTTTTAGGTTTGTCGGCTAAATATAAATTTAAAACTTGATAATCAAATAATTGATCCTACACGACAGTACATCACATCCCTACTGCTGGTAACTAGATAACCCAAGTCTTCATCCAAAATATTAAGCCCGAGCAAGTTATCATTGAAAGTCATGCATCCAACCAACCCCCAGACTTCAGATAAAAATAAGAACAACGCCTTCGTGAAATGCAACTTCAATCTCAAATAAGTGATCACACAATAACTCCAAAATCCAAGTTAAAAAAATAAAAATTCCAAATCTAGCCATTACAAATTTCGCTTCATGATTCTTTATACAAATTGATCCCAGTCTTGTCTTATAAAAATTATCACTTTGTCACTTTTAAACCTTGAACCAACCAATAACCATTTTTTATTTAAAAAGCCTTTCAAATAGTTTGGGTCCAAGTTAACCATTTATACACCAATTTTTATAAATTTTTTGTTAAGGAAACTAGACCTATATCTAATAAACTCAACAGGACCAACAACCCTTAATAATATTCGGCCCAATGTTTCCTACTACCTTGGCCCAAGAGTAAAAGTGGGTGGGGAGGGTCCAATATATACTACTATTCACAAGGCCCTCCCCTGTGGGCGGCGGAGCTTTAGGCATTGATAGAATAAACATTTCATTTTTGATACTTTTCGTTTAATAAGTTTTTAGTTGTTCCCAACTACTAAGGTGGATGCTAACAGTATGTCATTGCTCTAAGTACTTAATGGATGATCAGCTAAACAACTAAGAATGATCCTATATATTTTAGGGCACTGCATTGATGGATGTGGCCAGATGTGTTGAGATAGGACGACGAGTGTGTAAGTGTGAGAGCTGGACTAGCATTGTACCAGTATCTGGTGAGGATCGAGGGTCTTCGTTGACAGACAGTTTTCTCGGTGCGCCGGACAATAGTGGTCTCTACACACAGGAGTCTTTGACGCAACGCGCACATAACTGACACTTATTCTGGCAGATCTACTCTAACGAGATACTCTTATGACAGTTGTCATCTCTAGCAGTCTGTTAAAGAAGTAACAACACAGAGCCGGTCTCTTTATACATGTATCATCAAATTATTCATAGCACACCAACGGTATGCGAACGGATTTCCAAGACTATTCCATACATCATTACTCAACTCTGTCTTAACGTCAAAAGTATAGCAGAAACAGTCAGCGAAGTCAAAATAGAACCCCATGAAATACAAGAGGAATATTCAAGAATCTAGGAACTTCAAGTCTTGCCACAACTGCATTTGTCTCTCTAATCTTCTTGGCATCCAAAATCACCAGGTAACACAATTGTTCTCATACTGCATACTTCAAATAAGTTGCCATTTTAATATCTTTTTGTCCCTCAAAATTAGTTTAGTATACTTGGAGTAGAAAAAAAGCCATGACTACCACTTGATTCCTTAGGTGGTTTCTTTACAACGCTAATGTTCTCATCGGTACCAATTGCAACATCATAAATTGTCAATTTAATGCACATAAAATTGGATTCATCCAATTTTATGCCAATAGCTTCACATATATTAATCCAACAACTTCAAGAATTTAGTCCCTTGTTGAAGTTCATTTGGGTCTTGCAATGGGTTAGTTTGACCGAAAACATTCTTTTTTCTCAAAAGTTTGTATAAAAAAATGGAAGCGACTGAAAAAAAGATCAAGGCCTAACGGGGCATCGAAAAACACAGATATGCTCTGGGTTGCTTTTCTTAATTATCTTACTTGTTAATTTCTTTATCAAAGGAGACCCCCCACTGCTGATAGCATAGCAAATATAAGGGTGAGTATAATACTTTAAAATCAATCAATTATTACTTTCTACGTTGTACTATTTGAAAGAAATGGCACATATTAAAATAATGGTTTATTTATTGTTTTATAAAAATTGTATCAAGATCGATCAGCAATGAAAAGTGTGTTGCTGAAGAAATGCATGTTTCCATCATAAGGCCGTAACGCAATTATAACTTTTATCAAGTAATGAATTTGTTTCTTCTGAATTTGATCAGCTACAGCTCCAGAACTTGTGATCATTTCAAACATGTATGGATCAAGTGGAATACCAACCTATAAAAAACCACATTTCATGATTCAGGAACATATAGACAAGGGAATGCATATACTAATATTAGACACCTTAGAAGAGGAGCCATAGTCTATACTTTTAACCAATTTTGGGTTAACTGATGTAACAAATTTGCAATGCTCAGTAGCTAAATAAGTTTAAAAAATAAATCTCTAACAGGTGTTTGTTTAATTTATACAGTACAAAAGGTAAACATGTATTGAAAACCAATAAAATAAGACATGATGATAAATGTAGTCCACTTTAGTGCAGTTTAAGAATTTAAGATTAGAAAATAACATTATCGCTTGCAAATACATAAGTGTGTAATAAAGCTTCTATAAACATGCATGTTACACGCTGTAACCAATCAAGATTTTGACAAACATTAGAATAAAATCAATTACACATTGCCAGTTATAATGAGGTTCTGCTTATGTGCTGAGAAATCCAATTTAACAATGCTTTATTTTTCAAAAGTCTCTATAGAACAACTTCTACATCCTTACTTTCATCATTATAAGCCCTTTCATATGAAGCGTCATATAAGGTGTACAACTTTCAAACTTTCTAAAAAATACACTCTACATGCTAAATGATATCTAAAACATATAAACAAAGTAAAAAAACTAATATATGCCTCAAGACATATAAACAAAGGGATGGGTAACACTTCTAAGTCATTTTTATAATATAGTTCTGAAAATTTTCAAGAAAATTGGAGTGAGAAAGTTGAGAATTAGCACGTGCGACATATGTTAGAGGTGATATTTGATCCACTAATCTGCAGAGAAGCATCCATAAGATCTCACTGTCTTCTGTTGCAAAAAGGAAAGACCTTTTTTATTGTCGCAGTTCCAAAGAATATGTATTGATCTGAGGTCAACGATGCACAAAAAGTATTTACAGCGTTTCTTTGACATGAAGTTCACCAGTTCTAAAATATTAGAATGATTTTAATTAAAAAAATTCAGATGATTAACTGACATGTAATAAATAGCTAAAGACTATACCTCTGAAATTGCAAATCACCCTGGCACCATGGAGGATTCTGACATGTGAATCCACACATGTGACCATAACTTTTCTTGTATTTTGAGAATAGAACTGTAAATATAGACACAAATTTTGATAAAGATATGTGAAGCGGTATGTAAGACATAGCTTGAAAGATATAAATCTAAATCTCCATATTACACTTTATTAATAAAATGCATTACTAAATAAAAGTTGTTTATATTAGGTGGTAACCTGAAAATGGAAAAAGATTCTTAAAGAGTTTTTTAGGAAAAAATATAATGTTTTTATTATGATACAATTGTAACAACTTTTAAGTCGTTTAAAGATATCAAGTAGCAACACAATGAGGTAGAATATCAATAATCACATTAACAAATCAATCAGTAGACTATCACCTGTGTTTATCTCAGAGACCAAACTTCATACCTGTTGTCATATAACCGTTGTCCGATCATATCCAAAAAAGATTGTCACGATATAATACTTGATCACACCATGTATGAATGCGCTTTTTTCACACGAATCGTATCCTACAACATGAATGGTCAAATCCACATTAAGAAACTTTATAACTAATACAGTAAGTAATCTCATTTTGAGCATAAAATAGTAGCATGATTGAATTTTGGTATTAAATCAGCAAGTTTAGCTTCACATGTGCACTATCCTTTTAATCGTGTCATTGGGCTTCACAACTTTGCCTTTGCCCTTTTTTGCTTGTGGTGCAGGAGTTTCATGTTCACCTGCGCCATCTTCCACGCGTTCATTTTCTTGATTGTTGAAAGATGTAAGAGTTGCCTGTAACTTTGCACCATCAGTCCGTTTGACTCTACACAATTCAACTGGATAATGCATGTTGGCGATCCATGATCACAAGTCCTACATCATCATCCTTGAATCAAGTTTAGCAACTTGGTGTTATTATTGTAGAAAGAGGCACACGCCTAAAAAATTGAATGTGGATCCAATAAGAAAAATAGCCAACTGGTTGATGCTTAATCCAATAAGAAAAATCTCAGTTGAAAGCGTGATCCAAAGTAGCAAGGGGCCGTTTGGTTTGTTGTTAGGAATCATAATGGGTACCGGATTTGGTATGGAGTAGAATGATAATGGATATGAAAAAGTGTATAATTACGATTGTTTATGTTTGGATGACAAAATATGGTATGAAAAAAGTATATAGATATTTGAATTTTGTAGTGGAAAAGAGATAGGCTCACGGAATGGATTTTATAGGCACCAAATTGATGGGTAATGAGTCTATGGCTATGATATACTCATTTCATTCATGGGCCCACTAAACAAATATTTTTAATCACTATGAAACCCATAACCCCATTCCCATATACCCATACCAAACGCACCCTAAAACAAGGACTTAAGCATCTATAAAGGTCGTTAAGGATTATATCTATATACTATGATGCGGTTAAAACGCTGCCGTTTTGGCAGCTCCGCTACAGTACCCGACCTATTGGGCTCCTATTTTGGGCCGGCCCATTTGACCAAAAAAAAAAAAATTAAGTAGGCAACTTAAAAAAAAATTGCTCGGCACAAAATAGTATTTTTTTTTTTAAAGTACTGATTTTTTCAGATAAAAAAATATCCGCGACATGAGGCCAAACGCATAAGCCCATATAAAAAAAATTATTAAACATGAGACCGAAAAAATAAACCCGCACAAAATAATATAAAAAAAAATTGCTCGGCACAAAATAGGAAAAAAAATTACAAAAGTACTTATTTATTCAGATCAAAAAATATCTGATGCGGTTAAAACGCTGCCGTTTTGGCAGCTCCGCTACAGTACCCGGCCTATTGGGCTCACATTTTGGGCCGGCCCATTTGATTTTTTTTTAAGTAGGCAACTTTAAAAAAAATTGCTCGGCCCAAAATAGAATTTTTTTTTAAAAAAAGTACTAATTTTTTCAGATAATAAAATATCTGCTACATGAGGCCAAACGCATAAGCCCATATAAAAAAACTATTAAACATGAGACCGAAAAAATAAATCCGCACAAAATAATATAAAAAAATTGCTCGGCACAAAATAGGAAAAAAAAATTACAAAAGTAGTACTGATTTTTTCAGATAATAAAATATCCGCGACATGAGGCCAAACGCATAAGCCCATATAAAAAAACTATTAAACATGAGACCGAAAAAATAAACCCGCACAAAATAATATAAAAAAATTGCTCGGCACAAAATAGGAAAAAAATTACAAAAGTACTTATTTATTCAGATCAAAAAATATCCGCGACATAAGACCAAACACATAAGCCCATATAAAAAAAGAAACTATTGCACAAAAATAATAAAAAAAAAATTCCTCGGCACAAAATAAGAAAAAAATTACAAAAGTATTGACTTATTCAGATCAAAAAATACCCACGACATGACGCTCAACACATAAGCCCATATAAAAAAATAATATTAAACATGAGACCGGAAAAATAAAGCAGCAAAAAATACAAAAAAAAATAAAAAATTTAACGCCCCGCATGCCGTTTTGGCAGCTCCGCTATAGTACCCGGCCTATTGGGCTCCCATTTTGGGCCGGCCCATTTGACAATTTTTTTTTAAGTAGGCAACTTTAAAAAAAATTGCTCGGCACAAAATAGAATTTTTTTTTTAAAAAAAGTACTGATTTTTTCAGATCAAAAAATATCCGCGACATGAGGCCAAACGCATAAGCCCATATAAAAAAAACTATTAAACATGAGACCGAAAAAATAAACCCGCACAAAATAATATAAAAATTTCCTCGGCACAAAATAAGAAAAAAAATTACAAAAGTATTGACTTATTCAGATCAAAAAATACCCACGACATGACGCCCAACACATAAGTCCATATAAAAAATAATATTAAACATGAGACCGGAAAAATAAAGCCGCAAAAAATACAAAAAAAAATTAAAAAATTTAACGTCCCGCATCAACGCGCGGGCAATCATGCTTAACAAATATTTACCCAGATCTTATAAAATTATATTAAAAAAACCCAAATACCCAAAAACACAACCTTTAACCACATAATTTTTTAAAAATTAGCACACGCAAACCACACTTATAAAACTTTGAAATCTTACCATACAATTTTTTTTAAAAAAAACACTCAAATCTATAATAAAAGAAACATCGCTCCGCAGCAACGCGCGGACAACTATGCTTGTTTCTATCTATATATGCCAATTATACTAAATTTATAATCGTAGTTAGAGACGTTAAAACAGTAAGAATAAATACCTCGTGTTCTTGTGAACGTAGGTTGCAGCACGTAAATTTTTTGTGGTTTTCTGGTTTACTTCGCTTAATGGTCTTTTGTAGAACACTGTCTTTGATACTAATCCTTAACTCGTTAGTCGTTATTATCATCAACTTTCATAGCATGCTAGTTCAAAATACAATACTTTAAGCCAATTGTTTTACTAGTTCTCATATTCGTAGTAATTACAAATTGTTAACTCAAGGCAAGACTCTTGCAATACGCCTTCATAATAATCTCAAATACGATAAGTGTCAGACGAATAAATTATTGGCCTAAGCCATTGTGCGCTTGAGTTCCATTAGATATAGGGTTTTATTCATTGTCTAACATGGTATCAGAGTTTTAGGTTAGATACACCAACAAATTTTGCTATCCTCCGGTCATCGGTTATTTTCCGGTGATCCGGAGGTTATTTTCGCTTTATTGTTTTTTGTTAATTAGGATTTTATTTTTCGCATTCAATGCATTGAATACGAAAAATAAAATCATAATTAACGAAAAATAACCAATGACCGGAGGATAGCAAAATTTGTTGGTGGATCTAACCTAAAGCACCAATCGTTATTTTAAAGTATTAGGTATCGAGATGTTCCGCGGATATTTTTTTTTTTATCTGAATAAATGCGAGAACTTTTGTAATAATTTTTTTTAACTCCTACTTTGTGCAAAGAAAAATAAAAAAAAAAAAAAAACACAAATACGGCTGGTCCCAAAATGGGGAGCCAATTACTGTAGCAAACGGCCCACGTCAAACGTACCTGCGTTTTTGTAGAATTTTTTTTTATATGCTTATGTGTTGGGCCACATGTATTTAAAGTGTTGTTTTTTTTGCTATAAGGGATTTTTTTTTTAAAATAATGGTTGTACGTTTGTGACCATATCAGTTATTTTAAAGTTATTAGGTATCGAAGATGTTTCCGCGGGTATTTTTTTTATCTGAATAAATTAAAACTTTTGTAATATATTTTTTTAACTCCTACTTTATGCATACAAATTATATTAAAAAAAAACAAACAAAATTGGGCTGGCCCAAAATGAGGCAGCCCGTTACTGTAGCACACTCAAAAACGGCACCGTTTTCTTCGGTGAATGTGTATATTGATAATATAAACAGTTAACACATAAATTAAACACCCGGCCCAACTCACAAATCAACATAACAAGATAAAGTCGGCTCATGATTTTAACTAAACTCCCGGCTCATTTAACTTGTGCTATAACCGGCCTAACAAACTATAACCAATTTCGGCCCAAAAGGTTTTTGATAAAACCCAGCCCATCATTAAAGAATACACGGCCTACATTTGTTAATAGTGTCTGGACTATCACAAAAAACGATTACCTGGCCCATCAAAGAAAAATTTATAACCCTATGCATACCCTTATATGGGGTATATAGCACGATGTTAACTCATAACCCTAATCACTTAACATGTGTGCAGTCAATCACTTCTCTCCCAAACTAAAACGAATCTACTCCATCTCTTCCTTTTAGTTTCTATACAAACAAATCCCTAATCTTTCTCACACAACCCAAATCCCCTTTTCTTCAGCCACCACTTAAACTTCTTCTCCCAACAACAAAAAACGCATCCATACCAAACATCAAAACCCCTTTCTTTGTTCATAGTTATTATACGATCGAAGACAC
>BQNB010101983.1:1881-24349 GCA_026074375.1 Tanacetum coccineum
GCCAATCATAAACAACTGAGAAAGGTGAATCTGGTAGTACTCAAGTATGCAGAGCAGAAATTTTGACAACGAAACTCGATAGTTGGCAAACTCAATGAAGCGCGTGTACATACCAATCTTCCCCTCTGGACTATCCTTGATTGTAGAATTCCGATCGGGCAACTCTGGCCGCAACTCGGCCGAAATGTTAAAAGCAAGACAATGTTGATCTAACTCTGTAACACCCCCAAAATTTCAACAACGCAGCGGAATACCACATTGGGGTGCTACATCATAGTATAAAGTACAAGTTACAGTAAACGACCTCAAAAGAGACGTTTTATAAAATGTCACATTCGATTTAAATAAATCAGAGTAAATTTAGGTCCCAATAATTTATGATTTAACAAGATTACAAGATTTCCATCGTGACTCATTTTGTATATTTAAGGAAAAATAGTTATCGAATGTGAAGAAAACCGAGTCCCTTAAGTTTTGATATCCACGCGACTCGAATGCTCCCAATGCTCAGCTAGCAATATAATAACCTGAGAAAATACATGCAAAAACGTCAACAATAATGTTGGTGAAAAAAAAACATTTGGGACCTGAATTTACTCTGATTTATTTAAATCGAATGTGACATTTTATTAAACGTCTCGTTTGAGGTCGTTTTCTGTAACTTGTACTTTATACTATGAAGTGGCACCCCAAAGTGGTATTCCGTTGCGTTGTTGTGATTTTGGGGGTGTTACAATCATCGTCAGCATCATCATGTTGATGAGATGACATGCCATGATGGTGAGAAGATGAAGATGAGACAGAATGGCGAGCTTTGCCATGATCACTTTGAGGTCTTCGAGTTTGTTTAAGAGCAAGAGGACGCATGACTCGATCAACAATGTCATAAATGCCATTGTCGAGATGAGGCGCCATGGATGTCACAACCCCAGACAGGGCAGTCACGGCCCAATAGATCTACTTAATGTACTAGCGCTCACCCATCATAGGTAATTAACAGTGCATGAAATTCGGGGCCTTTTTGCAATAGGTACTCATGCAGATAAACTCATAATCGGGTCAAGCATACCCTTCAAGCACTTGTGTCCAATTTAAAACAAGTAATATGTTCAAAAACTCACAGTTTTGTAAATAGATAAACAATGATCTCAAATCATTTAGTAAGCAATTCAAGCTTAAATAAATTCAATGGTATACAACCATGTATCAAACATGTATTAGAAATCATGTGAAGAGCAAGTAAAGTCTTTAGTAAAAATATTCATGTAACGCTTATGAATTTGGAATCAATAAGTTATTTGGTAAAACGAGCATGTATTCTCACCCCGAAAATAGTTATGAAAACCATTAAAGAAGAAAAGATGGGGCTATGAACTCACCGTGCTTGATAGCCGACGATTATTCAGTAAAGTCGAGCTCGAAAGTCCACGGATACGATCACGACCTAGAATTAGAGCCGCTCGATTACTAACCGAAAAGTATGATCGAAGATGCGTACATCGCTTATCAAAATCATATATATATATATATAATATACGTAACCATACATGTGACGAGGAACCCCCACTTGCGCCTTAGATTCTTAAATCCCCACAATATTAGGTTATGGTCTCTTCTTTGAAGTTTAGCTGAAAGCTTTCTATTTTAGGAAACTTACTATTTTTAGTAAGGTACCCGTTTATAAAAGTCCTTGCGTTAAATCTTTATATTTGTAATAATAATAATAGTGTTACTATTTTTATACAAACGACCCCTTTTAGTTTGATGTTGTCCCGTTGACTTTCAAAAGTCAACGTTGACCTTGTTTGACTTCACGCTTTTAGACCCGACCAATGGTCGTAAAATATATGTCGTTCTCTAAATATCTTCCCGATATTATTTCATTAGTACTTAGACTCTTTTGACTTATATTTGTCAAGTTATTGTCGCGTTTGACTTTTACGTTTGACTTTGCATATGTATATATATATTCATAACCAATTCTGACCCGTTCTAAACGATACACTAAATCACATTTTCACATTTCGGATAAAAAAGTAATTTTATGTAAAACAATATTCCGGACAAATTTTTAGTTTTAGCCGAGACCCGAAACTCGACAGAAAATGACCAAAATGCCCTTTTTTGATTCTGCTGTAGCTTTGACTATTTTAAATAAAAGACAGATTTTGACCTTGGGTTTTGACCCGTTATTACTCGATTCTAAGATCGGCAAGCCTCGCGGAACAGTAAAACATCATTCCGAGCAACTTTCGTGTTTCGCCGGAAGGCTGAAACGGACTCGAAAGTGCCCGAATCGAGCTTTTAAAATCCTGACAGCAAGCGCCATTATTTACTAGTGCAGAATTTTTATGTTTAATATGTATATCTCGTTTTTGTCATAACTTCTTCGTTATTAAGAGTTAGAAGCTCTACCATATATCGAAACGATCGTCTCGGAAAGCTTTATCATATTCTAAAGTAAAATTTCAGATTTACCAAAATCTCGACTCTCGTTTTAAGGACTAAACTTTCTGCTCAAATATACAAGTTACAAGAGGCTTTAAAATTCATTTTTAAGCATTCTAATCAACTTGTAAATGTTTCTAATGACATATATTTATAGTCTAAACCACTCCATCAATCGCCAACGTTGTCTAATCTATTATCGCAAGTTTTCCCCGATTCATCACATGCATGTAACTATAATCAAATCAAACAATCGAAATAGTCGAAATAAAAGTAAAAAGGATGCTCACAATGGCGCAATGAGCTAAAGAGAAAATAGATCGAATAAATTGTCGGACCCTTCCTTGTTCCTTGTTGATGCCGCGGCCAACCCAAGACCATAACGACACATCCCAAATAATAATCAATCAACAAAATAAATAAATCCACACCCCTGGTCTTGCCCATGTTCGGGTTCGAACATCAAACCGCACCAACACCACCACTTTCACCAAACTAAACTTCAATAATCCCTGTAGAAATTCAATCCCCACTAACTAGAATTTTTAGTTTATCCAAAAATCAACACATGCATAATCCTTAATGCATGTGTTTTATATCACCTTAGATGATTAATTTAATGCCATCTACACAAAATTTATAAGCTAGAAAAGTCACAACACCAATAGTGTTGGGGTTTGGGTCTGACGAGCACAAAAAGAAAAAGAAGAGCAAGAACCAAATTCCACTTGATCCTATCTTATTTTAAACCATTTTTGGAATAGTGTTGATAGGATATTCAAGATCAAAAATCAAAAATATATTGTGTGTGTGGGGTTTGTGTGCTCGTCCGGATCCAAGAGGCAAGAAAAGAAAGAAGACTTTTTACCACTAAGTGGTATGTGTGTGTAAAGTTGAATTAATTTAGTCTTTGAAGTAACTAAACACACAATCATTATATAGCTTGGAAACTTACAAATTTGAAAAAGGTTGAGTGTTGTTGGATGTATTGCAGCTGACGCCTAATGGCTAGGCATGCATATGTGAAAATATTTTTTTTTCTTTTATTTACTTGTCAAAATTCTTGTGTATTGTGTTAATTTTAAAAGGTAACTTGTACATTTAATTTAAAACCCGAGTTATAGCCAAGGTCGAGAAAGAAAGACGACACAGTTCATAAATTAATATTTTGTGATAAATAAAGTATTTACAAGATGCGTCGTAAATTTTTACGAGGCTCGAAACGATTAACGAACACGCGATCAAACGTCGATTCGCGAAACGTCAAAAATAAAAATAACCAAATCTTTTCAAAATTTTCATAATAAAATACGAAAATATTAACTATCGACAAATAAAATTTTAAATGTCGACTCTCGCTCACGGAAACTCGTAAAATAATATTTACGACGTCGGGTTTGCGACCGTCGTACGCGTCGAAAAACTCGGGTTGTTAAAAAACTACCTTATGGGTTACAAGACCAGTGACTGTTTATAATCGAACTACCAACCATTTCAAAGACAAATGCAAATACAAAGGGAGGAGAAAACCTAACCTGTAACTAAAAGCGCACGGGCGAACGAGAAACGGATAAATGGAAGAAGAGCTAGATGAATAAGAGTAAAAAAGATGAGAGAAAGCACAGTGAAAAGATAAAAGAAAACAGTAAAAGTGAGAAAAGGTTTTTTATACAACACCGCGAAGAAAAACATGTCACCGTAAGATCAAGACACGTCGTAAACACCTTCTCATCGAACGGTGGAAATAGGAATATAAAACAGTTGTGACCGATCCGTGTGTTGAACAACGTCACATCAACGTAAATCACCATGGCTGAGAACAGGCATTGTAGCCACAGGCTAACTACAAGTAAACGTTAAGAGGGACGCATGTGATGAACCGTTTTCAGCCGTGACATACCAAGAAACTTAGTCTAGTTACATCCTCGTACGTACGCAAGGATACACTAGACTGGGGGGACATGATGACGTATAGTGTTAACTGGGCCGCAAGCTTGGGCCACGCAACAAACATTAGGCCCAGGACCAACACATGAGAGGACCCGAAAGCGGACAAGCAGTAGCCGCTCTACAAGAAGCATAACTGGTACACGGCCACAAGGTGCATGGCTCTCGCAGATCCGCAAGACTCACGCATAGCCTACGGTCGCATACCAAGTAGTCACCCGTGACAAATGGTCACCCGTGACTAAAACTAAAAAAGGTAAAAAGCAGAGCATGGGACACCGGGGAAGAACGTTAACATTCTTAATAAGGATAAAAAACGATAATAACGATAACCTAAGCAACTACCCTACAAAAATGTAGCAACATTACTGATGTTGACCTTACGGCAATAACCCTATTATCCATTGGGTAATAGGGTGAATCGCACCCCGTGACCCATACCTCTGATAACGACACTCGCCTATATAAGACGTCGTTCAAACACTCCTAACGGTATAACTTCCGCTCCCATTTACACACATACTGCTTATAGTCAAAATCTTACTCTCACACCCGAGCTTAATCACGGGATCCCTTCCCGCGGTAAGGCTAACAGTGTTATTTTCTTAGCAGGAATCTCTCAAACATTCACTTAGTACAATTTTCACTCCAAGTCTCAAGCTTACAATCCTTTTGTAAGCGCACTCCTCTCTATTAACCACACTGCATCAATATTGTACTAACATGCACTAAATTCAATATATTATTTGGGGCCATAAATCAGTGAGACCGCGATTGAGAGTAACCGATCCAAATTCACAATTACAGTCCTCTATAACATTGCTTATTTCCAAGACGTATGAAAACGAAAGATTTTATAAAACAGGAAAAAGGAAACCATAATTTATAAAATAATAAAAAGACTTGAAAGAGCGACAATATGACAAGAGACACACCTAATAAATACGGAGTAACTCTTAACGGATAAAAAAGAAATAATCACAAATTAAAAATGAAATGATCAACTTTAAAAACCGGGTTTGACTCAACCGGTTGAACCGGTGACCAGTTGATGCAAGCGGGCCGGTGCTAGCTGGTTTTCTGAGGATTCAAAACCCGGATTAAACCACCGCGTTTCAGCAGACCTGGGTCGGATCGGCTAACCGGATTTCATATTTTTTTTGATGGTGATGAAGTTGACAAAGATTGGGGAGAGAACATGAACTATGAAGAAGATCATATTGAAACTATTACGGTAAAAGTTTAAATGGGTAATTATAAGGTCAAAGTGAGCTTAAAAGTCAACCAACTTAACTATGGTTAGTTTGGATTTAAACTAGGTAGTCAGTTACCCTAAACAATGTCTCTTCTATGGGCGAAAAAATGGCTCCCTCTATTCCATCAATACTGATCGCATAATCTTCTTCTTTCTTGATCCGAATATCATATAATACTCTTGTTTAATCTGTTAATCTTATTTGCTTATATGATTTACCATTGTTTTATTTGATTGATGTTTCTCTAATGATTTAGGGTGCGATCTATCATTTAGGGTTTGGTGTTTTTTCGTTCTTTAGGGACCTTTATTTATTCTTATCAACTTTCATTATGGAAGTCAGATAGTCCTTCGTGTATTTATATTATTGCCTTCCTTCAAAGGTTTTTCGTGATGAGATAGACGTGGATCTCATAGCTGCTGTGTTGATCTTTTAGTTTTCTTTGTTTAGGGTTTTTTAGGTTTCGGTTTGCTTGTTGCAGTCAAGAATGTCGAATACAAGTGATAAGGGTACTATGTTTGGAGATGGTGCTGCTAGGGTTGGTATGCAACTTAGAAGTAGTCCAAGTGAGTACATTTCTACTTTGGTTTTCTCTGTCTTCTATATTAACGTGCCTGAGAACCTGTTATCAGTATTGATGTGCTGCCAACTTCTTAGAGTTCATTAAAACTTCTTGTGGGTGACTTGCAAAAGTTAATTAATGATATTGATGCTGGTAAACATAATGAGTTATTATTTGAGTTGACTAATGAAGATCGTATGGAAACCTTGGAAGCATTAGGTTCTATATGTAATTCAATTAAGGTTGATCGTAATAATGCTGATGTTATCCCTTGTAAGGTTTCGTATGCTGATGATTCAATTAATCTTAATGTTGATGAATCCACAATACCTAGTGACCCTATCGTTCAGTCTGTGGACATCAATAAGTCAACATCCTATGCTTGGAGTGCGGGTGGAAGTGAAAAGGGATCAACAAATGTTTAATTCCTCTAGTACTTTCGTTACTCGCTGGGTGGGCTGATCCGTATTTGATGGTGTTAAGCATCTTCTAGTACTTGTAAAGTTGTTGAAAAGGTATAGTACTCGCTTCTGAACTCCACTCTACTTATGGCTACTTTATTGAGAAAGGCGGGGGGGGGGGGCCCCCCCCCCCCCCCCCACCCCCCCCCCCCCCCCCAAGGGGGGGGGGAGAATGGCATTTCTGGTTGTTAAATATTATGCTCGGAACAACTGGGTGAAACATGGGAATAAGGATTTATGATGAATTCCAAAGCGCTTCTTTTTTTTAAATTTAATTCCCAGGCTGGTTTAGAGGCTGTTCTGGAGGGTGATCCTTGGTTGATTCGTAAATCTCCGATCATTCTTAAGAAATGGTCGATGGATACTAGATTGCTCAAAAAAGAATTGACTCGTATTCCGATATGGGTTAAATTGCATGATGTTCCTATTCAAGTTTTGACGAGGAAGTATTAGTTAATTGCTCCGTTCATTGGTAAACCTGTTATGCTTGATTTCATACACAAGCTCCATGTGTAATGATCGGGGTAGGAGTAGTTTTGCTCGTGCTTAATTGAGGTAAATTCAGAGGATGATCTGTGGATGTTGGTACTTTTGGTATTCCACTCTCTTTCTGAGATGATTTTACCAAAGAAAACATCCGTGTTGAAGTATGAATCGGTTGCCGCCTCAGATGTGATCATGTAAGATTTTTGGTGGTAAAAGACACAAGATCGCAAGATGGCAAAGACGATAAAGACAATGACAAAGGCTCAAAGTCAAGATTGCAAAGCATGAAGAACAAAGAACAAAGAGAAAGACCAAGACCACATGAACTTAACGACAAAAGTAATCTCATTATCTCATGAAGGAGTGTCATCATTGAACTCACTTCGGGGGAGATTGTTAGCCTCAAAATATTGAGTCGAACATGAAGTTCGTTTATTATGTATTTAAGTCTCGGTCAATTAATTAGTTAATGTTGTAATAGAATATTATCGAGAAGCGGGCTCGATAGTTAAACTAATATTGTATATGTTTCGGGTTTAATCCCAAGCAAAACCCGAGCCCGAGTCCGAGTTAAATATCCCGCGCGTCACATTAAATGTGTAGGGGTATATATAGATATTTTTACTTAGAAAATATCTCTTCTCATTTTTAATAAATATATTTTCTCTCAATTCTCTCATCTCTCTCTCTCTTCTTTCTCTCTCTACACCACCATCTTTCTTTCTAATTTCTTGTTACAAATTCATGCACCATATGTGTTATATGAAGTGTTAACGGGATCCTACAATTAGGTTTAAGTTGTCTTATCTCATTGTCCGTTATTAAAATAAATCTTTGTGAATCAATTGTTGAAAAACCAAAAAGCCAAAAAAATTAATTAGTATAATTTCTCTTTATATATTTCTTTTTAGTGCATGAGCACTCGATCTTCTACAAGGAATCTTTTTCCGCCTCTCGAAGATCCCGAATGTATAATTTGAAGAAGAACTCGCATTGATTCTAATCTTTTGAACAATTTTGAAGAAATCGATATGGCCGCTAACGGAAACGGTGATGACAGACCACCTCCCGCGGGAGACGGTTTACCCGTTCTCGACCTCCGAATGATGGAGGAGTTGTACCAACCATATTTGAATGGTCAAGGTGGACCAATTGCCCCGATTGCAATTCAAGCAACGAATTTTGGACTTAAGAATGACATGATTCAATAAGTTCAAAATTTATGTCCATTTCGTGGACCGGGTGATGATGCCAATAAGCATCTTGACAAGTTTTTGCATGTCACCCGAAGTATGAAAGTGAATGGGGTCTCCGATGACGCCCTTCGTCTATATCTCTTCCCTTACTCCTCGCAACATCGTGCCGCCGAATGGTTTGATCGTTTGCCAAGGAATTTTATCACCACCTTTGACCAAATGGCAAAAATCTTTCTCAGAAAATACTTCCCACCCTCTATGGTGACCAAGTTGAGAAATGATATTACAAATTTCTGTCAAGAACCCGATGAATCATTATTCGAAGCATGGGAACGTTCAAGCTTTCAATTGATCGATGTCCTAACCACAATATGTTACCCGTGACTTAAATAGATACTTTCTATAACGGGTTAACTTTCAGGCATCGTGATACCATCAATGTTGTTGATGGAGGTACCTTTATGAAAAGGCGACTCGAAGAGTGTTATGTCCTAATCGAGAATATGACTACTCACCAAAATGATTGGGACACTTCCGCTCAAAGGAGTGAGTCATCTAGTTCTATCACTTCTTCTAATCCGGAAATAGCAGCCCTTAAGCTTGAAATGGCGGAAATCAACAAGAACTTAATGAAAATGCTTCAAACAAACCAACAAGTTAATTCCGTAACACCGAGTTGCGAAACTTGTGGTGGTCCTCATTCTTACATTAATTGTCCAGCCACCGTTGGCCAAACTCAGAACGTATATGCTGCGGGAGCCTATAATCAAGGTGGTAATTCTTACCAACCTCAAGGTAACCGTAATCTGCTTAGCTATCGTTCGGACAATTATCTCGGACCACCAGGGTTTAATCAGAATCAAAACCGAAGCAATCAAAATCAAAACTACCAAAATAGGAATCAAGGAAACAATCATGGAAATAATCAAGGAAACAACCAAGGTCGAAACCAATTTTTCCAAGGAGCTAATCATGTTCAAAACCCAACTCCGGCTTATCAAGCCCCGGCGCCGGCTTATCAAGCCCCGCCTTACCAAGCTCCGGTTCATCAAGCTCCGATTCCTCAACCGCAAGTTGCAACAAATACCGAATTCTCGAGCTACATGAAGGCAAATGATGCCATTTTGAAAAACATGCAAACAAATATGACCTCATTGACCAATTCTAATCTTGAGCTTAAGAATATGTTTAGTCAATTCATGAAAATGAATACCGCTTCATCCTCGGGTTCGGGAACTCTTCCAAGTAACACCGTTACTAACCCGAGGGAAGATTTGAAAGCAATCACTACCCGAAGTGGCGTTTCTTACAATGGGACTCAAGTTCCACCTCCGCCTTCTTCTCTTCCTAAGGTGGTGGAACGTGAAACCGAGGTTACAAAGGACACGGTGCCTCCTACTAATAACGGAAGTACCAAAGACGTCCAACCTCTGGTTGTCCAAGTTCAACCTCAAGTACCAAATTCTGAGCCCGTTGTTGCTCCCGTTAGTGCTCCGATGCCTAACCCAAAACCTTCGATTCCGTATCCTTCGAGACGTAATAATGAAAGGCGCCGTGAAAAAGCTAACGACCAAATTGAGAAATTCTATGAAATCTTTAAAGATTTGAGTTTCAAAATTAGCTTCACGGATGCTTTGATTCTTATGCCAAAATTTGCCTCGACTCTTAAAGCTTTAATTGGAAACAAAGAAAAATTAAGTGAAATGGCTAGAACTCCTTTAAATGAGCATTGCTCGGCGGTTACCCTCAACAAGTTACCCGAAAAAGTTGGAGACCCCGGCAAGTTTCTCATTCCGTGTTAATTTTCTGGAATGGATGAGTGCTTAGCCTTGGCCGATCTTGGCGCTAGCATTAATCTCATGCCATTATCCTTGTGGAAAAAACTTTCTCTTCCGGAACTTATTCCGACTTGCATGACTCTCGAACTTGCAGACCGTTCGATCTCCCGACCGATTGGTATCGCCGAAGATGTCTCTGTAAAAGTTAGTGTTCCATTTCTCGGCCGACTTTGTGGTCGTTAACTTTGATGTCGATCCCCGAGTTCCTCTAATTCTCGGGAGATCCTTCATAAAGATCCGGGATTGCCTTTGATTGAGTTTTTACGAAGGGAATTAACTCTTCGTGTTGGAAAAGAAGATGTAACATTCAATCTTGAACAAACTTCGAGATACTCCTCTAATTACGATGATATGACGGTGAACCGAATCGACGTCATTAATATGGATTGTGAGGAGTATTCTCAAGAGGTTCTCGGTTTCTCCGATGTGATCGGATAAGTGTGACAATCCCACTTCCTTTATTTGGACACTGATCGTTTCTACTCTTCTCCCGACCCTCACTCCCTTCATGGGGAATTAGTAATTTTCTTCTCGAGGAAGTCGACGCTTTCCTCGCTCTTGAAGATGATCCAACTTTACCGGAAGTTGATCACTCTTATTACGACTCGGGGGGGACATCTTTCTTCTTGAAGCATTTTCAAGATATCCATCATTCCCCCTTCATCAAGGAATTGTATTTGCCTAAAATTCGAAAGAACTTACAATTTTGTGAGCTAAAATTGATAAATCTTCCAATGGATGAACCTCCTGCAGGTTGAAACTTAAGGGACTTACCCTCCTCATCTTGAGTACGCATTTGTGTGAGTGGTTTGGACGACAAGTTGCCCGTCATAATTGCTAAAGACTTGAAAGATGAGGAGAAAGCCGCTCTCATAAAGGTTTTGAAGTCACACAAGCGAGCCATCGCTTGGAAACTCTCCGACATTAAGGGTATTAACACGGAATTTTGTACTCACAAGATTCTTATGGAAGAGGACTACAAACCGGCGGTCCAACATCAAAGACGGGTGAATTTGAAAATCCACGATGTCATCAAAAAGGAGGTTGAAAAACTTTTTGACGCCGGATTAATTTACCCGATCTTGGATAGTCCTTGGGTGAGCCCCGTACATTGCGTGCCAAAAAAAGGTGGCTTTACCGTTGTTGAAAATGATGAAAACGAGTTAATTCCTACTCGATTGGTTACAGGGTGGCGTGTATGCATTGACTACCGTAAGTTAAATGAAGCCACCCGTAAAGACCACTTTCCACTACCATTTATGGATCAAATGCTCGAGAGATTAGCGGGGAACGAGTACTATTGTTTTCTCGATGGTTTCTCGGGTTACTTTCAAATTCCCATCGACCCTCATGATCAAGAAAAGACCACATTCACGTGTCCTTATGGAACGTTCGCCTACCGTCGCATGCCTTTCGGCTTATGCAATGCACCGGGCACGTTCCAAAGGTGTATGATGGCTATCTTTCATGATATGATCGAAAAAACGATGGAAGTCTTTATGGACGACTTTTTGGTCTTTGGGAATTCATTCGGAAATTGCCTCTCTCGTTTGGACAAGATGCTCAAAAGGTGTGAAGACACCAATCTTTGTCTAAATTGGGAAAAGAGTCATTTTATGGTTAAGGAAGGTATTGTCCTTGGCCATAAGATTTCCAAAAATGGGATTGAGGTCGATAAAGCCAAAGTCGATGTGATTGCTAAGTTACCTCATCCCACCACCGTCAAGGGTGTTCGGAGTTTTCTCGGTCATGCCGGTTTCTACCGACGGTTCATTAAGGATTTTTCCAAAATTTCCCGACCGATGACTCATCTTCTTGAGAAAAATACTCCGTTCATCTTCTCCGATGAATGTATTCAAGCTTTTGAAACGTTAAAGAAAAAACTTACCGAAGCTCCAATCTTGATTGCCCCCGATTGGGACTTACCCTTTGAGCTTATGTGCGATGCAAGCGACTTTGCCATAGGTGCGGTCTTAGGGCAACGTCATGAAAGGCACTTTAGGCCTATACACTATGCTAGTAAAACAATGACCGAGGCAGAATCGCATTACACCACGACGGAGAAAGAAATGTTAGCCGTGGTGTACGCCTTCGAAAAATTCCGGTCTTACCTCATCTTGAACAAAAGCATTGTGTATACGGATCACTCCGCCCTCAAATATCTCTTTGCAAAAAATGAATCCAAGGCGAGATTGCTCAGGTGGGTTCACCTCCTGCAAGAGTTCAAATTCAAAGTAAATGACACAAAAGAAGCCGAGAATCTCGCGGCCGATCATCTTTCCCAATTAGAAAATCCTTATGAAAATGTGCTCGACCCAAAGGAGATAAATGAAATGTTTCCTCTCGAGACACTTAATATGGTGACTTTTTGTGGTGACTCAAGTACCCCGTAGTTTGCCGATTTTGCAAATTACCACGTAGGGAATTTCATTGTTAAAGGGATGTCATCCCAACAAAAGAACAAATTCATCAAAGACGTAAAGCATTACTTTTGGGACAACCCCTATTTGTTCAAAATATGTGTGGATCAAGTCATCCAGCGGTGTGTTCACGGCCAAGAAGCCATTGATATTCTTAAGGCTTGCCACAATGGACCCACCGGGGGACATCATGGCCCGAACTACACCGCCAAAAAGGTGTTTGACTCCAGTTTTTATTGGCCCACAATTTACCGAGATGCCCATGACTTGGTCACCCGATGTGACGCTAGTCAACATCAAGGCAAAATTTCGCAACATGATGAAATGCCACAAAATGCCATCCAAGTTTGCGAGATTTTTGACGTTTTGGGTATCGATTTTATGGGGCCGTTCCCGTCTTCACGAGGGAACAAGTACATACTCGTGGCGGTCGATTACTTGTCGAAATGGGTTGAAGTAAAAGCGCTCCCCACCAACGACGCCCGAGTTGTTGTTAAAATTTTAAAATCTCTCTTTGCTCGGTTTAGAACTCCCCGCGCTATTATTAGTGATCGTGGTACGCACTTTTGCAACGACCAATTCTCAAACGTCATGCTTAAGTACAGTGTCACTCACCGTCTTGCTACCACTTATCACCCCCAAACAAGCGGACAAGTGGAAGTCTCCAACCGTGGTTTGAAAAGAATCTTGGAAAGGACCGTAGGCGAGAACCGTGCCTCTTGGTCGGATAAATTAGATGACGCACTATGGGCCTTCCATACCGCTTACAAAACACCCATCGGGTGTACTCCTTACAAGCTCGTGTACGGAAAGGCATGTCATCTACCAATCGAGCTCGAGCACAAAGCCTATTGGGCCTTAAAGCATGCAAACTTTGACCTTAAGTCCGCGAGTGATCACCGGAAAGTTCAACTCAATGAATTAAATGAACTTCGTGATCAAGCCTACGAGAACTCTTTGATCTACAAAGAGAAGACAAAGAAGATCCACGACTCCAAAATCAAAAAACGTGTTTTCAACGTTGGTGACCGAGTCCTTCTTTTTATTTCTCGATTGAAGATTTTCTCGGGTAAACTTAAAACCCGCTGGACCGGGCCGTTCACCATTGCCCATGTGTACCCTTATGGCATCGTCGAGTTATCTCAACCCGACGGGCCAAACTTCAAGGTGAACGGTCATAGACTTAAGCACTACTTTGGAGGGGACGTACCACATATGGTTGTCCCAGATCTCCAAACTTTCCCCAAGGACCAATGAATTCGGGGATCGGGTCAAGCTAAGTGACCTTAAACAAGCGCTTCGTGGGAGGCAACCCATGCTTATCCTAATATTAGTAGTAATAATGAATAAGTGTTTTGTAACGTGAGGAGGTGTGCCTCTTCCATTCTCGTGTGCTTGTGTTTTTGTGATGATTGTCCAGGATTGACCCGGATTTTTGAAGCCTCTCGTGCTCGTGGTTTTTGTCCTTCATTCACAAGAGCTTCAAATCCTCAGCTTCATTTTGGGAATCCAATATCCAAATCTTATCGACTAACGCTCATCTTTAAGCATACTTAATAAACGGCTTAGAGTGACATAGAGACCCTTCTAAAAACATTGAGGATAATGTTTAGTTCTAGTATGGGGGGATCTATCGATTTGATTGTGCCTGCAGTCGTTGTTTTCACGTAATCCCGTTTTTACCACCAAAATACAAAACAAATGAAAAAATTTAAAAAATTTCAAAAACAAAATAAGTGTTTTGTCACAATTTTGACTTCTACGTTCCAGCTGTTAAAAAAAAATAAAAATTTTGACATCGATCGAAGCGTGTGAGCTCTACTTGTTCCTACTTTTTGAGTAATGCATTCGCGAACTTCGCGAAGAACGAAAAATGATAGAGTTAATTATGAGTTAGATGCTAAACAAGGGTTATTTGGAAATCTTAAGAGCTCATGTGTGTAATTTGTGGCTTTTTCTCCCATAAGCTCCTAACTGGACTAATAATACGTGCTATTTTTGGAAATTAAACTTAAATCAACAATTTTTGAGATGTAGTCGATAGCAATAATTTTAGTCTTAGTTCAAATTTATACTTAAATTTTCCAAAAAGAAGTCTTCTCTATATATCGTGAAATAAAGTAAAATGAAAAAAAATAATGAAAAATATGATGAAAAATGGAAAAAAGAATGATGAGTAATAATTATAAACTGTGGACTGATAAAAGTTTGATGCATCTTGCCGGCTCACAACCGATGTTGCAGCCTTCAAAAAGGTCGAGGGTTACGATTGCATCAATGTTATGTTTAATGTTAAGTGTGATTTAATAAATATAGGGAAAATCTCTTTTTCTTAAATTTAAATATGCTTTTGAACTTAGACTATTTCATTTTAAGTTGTGCTTTTTCTAAATAAGCTATGTATAAATGGGAAACCTAAGAGTTTTTGATACCGAAGGTCCGTGAGTCCCGATACTAGTCTTTGTGGGGTGTCAAAAACCTGGTCACTTAGCCGCAAGGTTGGGATGTGCCGAGACGAAAGTCGCTACATGGGATGATCTCGCCTTCAAACTCATTATTCTCGGGTGGAACGTGAAGCATAGAAATTTTGCAAAACGTTGATCCATGGTTGAAATTCAAAATAAGCACACTAACCTA
This sequence comes from Tanacetum coccineum, assembly GCA_026074375.1. Classification (NCBI taxonomy): domain Eukaryota; kingdom Viridiplantae; phylum Streptophyta; class Magnoliopsida; order Asterales; family Asteraceae; genus Tanacetum; species Tanacetum coccineum. The sequence continues at coordinate 17,133 of BQNB010101983.1, forward strand.
AGATATAATAATTGTCGGGAGTGAAAAGTTCACAAGTTACAAATATGAGTAGTGTTAGCATCTTAACTTGTATTTAACGGTGATTTCGTTTTAAGCTTGGTTTGGAATAAGTGAAAAGTCGGGAACGATGAATTTATCCTTTTTGGGGCATTTTAGGATTGAAATGTTTCTTGTTCTATGATCCCTAAAAGTTATAAAATAACGAAAGTCAAATATGTTAGTTAGTTGCTTAAAAAGAAAAATACAAAAAAATGAGAAAAAAAAGAAAAATACAAAAATATGTGGGAATAAGTGTATATATATTTAAAAATCGTAAAAACGTGGCTTTTCTAAACTATTGATTCTTTGATTCCCCTCGATGAACACTTAGCTACTTTTCGAGGTTATTAGTCGAGGGGGATTGAGATTCTTAGTTTTCTTAAGTGTTTACTTGTAGCATTGCGTGAGGACACGGCAATATCTTAGTATGGGGGATTTTGGTATGTCTTTACTTATACATACCATTTTCCATTAAAAATGGACTTAAAAGACCAAAAACGTACAAAAAATACATTGTATTTGTATGTTTTGTATTTGTATTGTGCAGGTAACAGATATCTAAGAAAAGGACAAAAACCAAGTCAAAACGGACAAAACCGAGCATGAAATGGAAAAGCGTGAGAAGTCAAAGTCAACCAAAAAATCAACCAAAGTCAAAGTCAAAGTCAACCCGACAAAGTCACAGTAAAAAACGGAGCCAAAATCGAAGAAATACTTAATGGGCCAACCCGCACCCATCTAATGGGTCGGGTCAGCCCATTAATGTATTAAAAGACCAAATAGCCCAACAAGCCAAATCTGTTAGACTTAACAACCCACACCAATATATGGGTTAACCAAAACTCTTTTATACCATAACCGGATCCCAAACAAACCCAAAAGCCCAATCACTTAACTGGCCCAATCCAACACTTAACTAACCCATGTTTAATCCTGTTAAGTGTTTTACACCGATGGTCCTTAGTCTATTTCACTAATGGTCCTTTTGTGTTACACCATCCGTCCTTAAACCTTAACCCCGTTATCCCTAAATCAATTCAAACACTTTCCCGCTTAACCCGTCCACCCATCACGTTCACTCGTACCCACACCCTGCACTAGACATACCCGTCTCCATCCCACCTAACCCCACATCTAAACCTTCCAACACTCCCTCAACATGGTCCGTTCACCTTGGCAATTCCTCTATCTATTGATCGTTGATGTTATTTGATCCCAAAATTGTGGGTTCGGATCATTTTGCTTGGTGACCAAGAAAGATTAATGGCTATGATGATGATTTGGACTTCCCTCACACAACAAACACAAGAAAAAGAAGACAAAGGACCTAGCAGCTTCTATAAAAGAAGAGGAAGACAAAGAAGACCAAAAAAATGAGGAGTAGGATTAGTTTTAGTTTTAACGTAACTTATCCTTAAAAAAGTTCCAGCTTATTAATCTTAATGTTATTGTTTTTTCTAAAAAATCTGTAATCTTTTAATGAGTGAATGAAAAACTCGGTTTTAAGTTTAAGCAAATCTGCCTGTTTAGTTCTTTTTAGTTTATTGTCATAGCTTCATGATTTCTTCTTAAATGTGGTTGCTAAATGCTCAGTTGTACTTTATAATTCTATTTCTTCATTTGTTGTCTCAAAACTCAGCTTATTGCATTATGTCATAGTTTAAGAAATCATTGTTATGATTTTAAGGGTGTGTTTGGGTTAAGGCTTTAAGATGGGTAAAACCGTGTTCTAGCTTTAGTTAGTTATCAAGCAAGTTTGCATAAGCTTTCATTTAGTTTACGATTAGTAAATAAGGTCTGAATCATTTTTTTTTCTTGGTTAGTCTCATCTAAAGTCTTGGTCTGCTAGTTCTTAATCTTTTTAATCCATTGATTAATGTAATTCTTTAAATGGTCAAAGAGAGTTGTTTTTTGTTGTCTAAATCAGTTCCTTATGTTAGTTTGTGTATGTATCTTTCAAGACTGCATAGATATACAAGTTTTCGGCAAAAACTTCTCTTTTATGAAAAACTGTTTGAACAGCCACTATGTGTAGCTGTTTAATAAGCTCATAAGAGCTTAATTTTGATTTATTTTTGCTTGTATATGTTCTTGATCCATTAAGCTCAATCTGTTTTGCCTGTTTAACCTTTAGTTTTAGCTTTTAGTCCCCTAAATAAGCCCCCATAAGCTGATTAAAAAGCTGTCAAACCCACAATGGCAGTTTGGTAGTTTCCTGCTTTTAGTTCTAGGCTTATTACTCTAGCTTTCTTGGTTTAGTTTCAGCTTATAGTACCTTATTTAGACTAGCTTTAGTGGCCTTTAGCTTTTTAATCCTTAAGTAGCTTTTTAGAGCTTATTGCATCTTGATAGTTTTGATAAAAATTTCTTAACAGCTTGTTACTTAAAATGTCACTTTTAGCACCTTTTTGCTAGCTTATTTTTGAGGTCTAATAAAAAAGCATTTTGTCTAAAGCCCCTATTCCAGCTTATTAAAGGTTATTGCAAAAGAAAAATATGAAAAAAATAGGTTGGAATACACTTTAGTGACGGTTTAGTTATAGAAAATAGTGTCGCTAATGCTTTGGGAGGAAGGAGAACCTAGAATAATGACAGTTCAGTGACTAGTTTGTAACAAATAAAGCGTCGCTATGATTTACTTGTTTTTATTTTTTTTATATTGGTTTTAATTCTTAAAAATCATTTAAAAAGTTTAAAAATACTAAAAAAATAGTTTTAATTTTTATTAAATTAGTTTTAAGTGTTTAGTTTAAGATTTTTTTTTTGAAATTTGCATTTTTAGGATTTAATTTTGAAAATTTCGTTATTTAGACGCGTTTTTAAGTTCCCGTTATTTGTTTTTAATTTCGTAATTGCTTCCGTTTTTAGTTTAGCTTGCCTATTATCTTTCCTTTGCTAATATGTAAGAAATCACATATCCATTTTATATCAAAACAAACCCTACAAAGATGAAAATGTGTATAAAATTTTTGTACTATGTGTATTTTACTTTTTGTGTATGTTGTTAGGTAAGGATATTGCAAATATCACAAGAATCAAAGCAAAAACAGACAAAACCGGACACGAGAAAGAAAGATCGTGAAAAGCCGAGGCAAAAGTGTGCATTTATCAAGAAAAACCCAAGACGAGCCCGTAAACTCCAAAAAATCTCAAAACCCGACAAAAGAACTAATGGTCGTTAAACCTTACTTAACAAATGTTAAGTTTAACTTAAAGTTAAGTAAAAACATTTAAAACTATAAGCCATTTTCCTCTTATTAATAAACTTTTTTTATAAACCTGGCCCAAGCCCAAGTCAACCTTTTATAAACACGGGTCAACACGGGTCAACGCTCCATTTACACAGTCAAAAACGTTTCACTGTTTATCTCTCCCACGCCTTTCCCTCCATTTTCACCCATTCACAATGCAGGGTAATTCAATCCCAAGTACACTCACACGCTCGCTTCTGTAGGCCACGTTTGCAAAAGGAATGACACCCTGGCGATCCTAAGCATTCTGATTGGCTACAATTGCGTGGAGCTAATCTAACTGCTTACAATGATGGATTGGAAGGCAATATTAGACCAAGGGCTATGATTAAATGAAGGAGGAGCGTCCCTGGATCTAGAATCATCTCCTCATGGTTATAAATAGAGCTCTCCATCAATCAGAAAATCTATCTAGGAGTAGGAGTAGGATTAGCTTAGAGTAGCTTTAGGTAGCTTATTCGTAGCTTATTTTCTTTCAGTTGATGTATTTTACTTTTCAAAAGCTTGTATTCACTTTTAGTTTTAATAAAATTCAAAGTTCATTTACATTGTGCCTTAGGTCTGTCTTAATTTTTAAAACAAATTGGTTTAAATGTGTCCTACTAATAAGCTCAAATAAGCTCATTACTTTCTCAGCTAATCCTTATTAAGCTAAGTTTGCTTCAAGCTTAGCTTAATAAGCTCATTACTCAATTCTCTTAAAAAGGACTTGAATAAGCCAAAGGAAGATAAGTCATATTTGGATGGACTTATGGGGCTTATTCTTAGCTTGTTTCATAAGCTAGCACTGTAAATAAGCTCATTTGAGCAATCACCTCTATTTAGCTGAGGTGGAGGTATTAATTCTCTTTACTTTTTCTTTTAAACTGTTTTTTTAAATGCTTTGTTAGTATGCTTATCTTATGCTTTGATATTTGCTTAAACTGCTTATGGATTGTTTATTACTATTTTCTCTAGCTTATATCTGCTTATTGTAGTTATTTGTTGCTTATTCAGTTCATTTGTTAGTTAGAATATCAGTTTACAAATATTTGATATCAAACAGTTAAAAAAACCAAAGACAATAGCATATTTTAGTAGCTTATTTTTCTGGCTTATTTGTTTGCTTAAATTTGCTCATTAGGTCCGTTAGAAGCTTATAACTATATGGTATTTGCATTTTGTGCCTTAAATCTCATTTTCATATGGTTAATGTGGATTTTAAGGATTTAAAGTGGTGTTTGGCTTATGGCAGTACTAACTAGAGTTAGTATTGTCCATAGTCTTTTGTACCTTGAAATTAACTTTCAACTTCATATTTAGGTTTATGATAACTGGATTTAAAGTAATTGTTAGGTTTAATCAGTTTTAGTCAAAGTTCATTAGTAGTTTCTAGCATCTGTGATAATAAGTTTAAGGATTTATGCATTTTAAGCTCAATTCAGTTCTAGCTGTTTCCATAGCCCCATTAGGTTATATTTTAGTGTTTTAATGAAGTATAAATCAAGTCTTAGGTCTGCATTAGTTAGTTTATAAATTTGGTCATTTTAAGTGCAAACTGCAATCAGCAGTCAAAAGTAGCCTTTTTAGCCACTTTCAAGCTTCAAATTGAAGTACAAAGTAGTTTTAGGTCTGGGATATTCGGAGAACTAGTAGTTTATAGGTCATATTTCATTTGTTTGAGCTCATTTTATAATAATTTGCTTATTTGTTAATCTATTTTTAAGTTTTAAATCAGTACTTTTGTCTTTACAAAGTAAAAAAAGATATTACTCAGTTTTACACTGGAGTAAAAAGTTCTTTTTCCCTTCTTTTCAATTAGCATTTTTTATAGCTTAGTTTAAATTTCAAACTATTTTCCAATTGCTATTATAAGTAGTTTTTAAGATGAGCTTTAAGTAGGTATAGGGCTTATTGTCATAAGGATCCATTTGCTTGTTTGAAATTAAGCCCAAAGTTGCTTATCTGTCTGTTTGGTACTTAGTTTATGCCAAAAGTTGTCTGTTTTAATAATAAGCTCTATTCAGCTTATTTAGTCACTTACAAAAAAGTTGTTTTCACAAAAGATTTTTGTTTTAAGCTGCTTTATAAGTTAGCTTTTTAAAGTTTTTGCAAAAAAGTTAAAAAAAGGGAAGTGGGGAAGTCAGGGGTGAGCCAGTCTCGAACCCCTGACCTCAACCCTCTTCAACCTTTTATAACACTCAACACCACACATACTCACCACTGCGCCCTTGGGACTTTTACGTCCTAAGATGCCCCTTTAATTCTTTAAACACCTTTTTGAGTTTCTTTTATAAATAAGCACTTCGTGTGCTTTTCTGCTTTTTCCCGGCTTATTGAGTTTAGCATTTTAGGATTTTTTATTTTTCCTGCATTCTACTCATAATCAGCTATTTTTAGTAATTTTCTTAAATTTTTAATTCAAAGTTTGGTATTTTTAATCATTTATTTTTGTTAAAAACTTTAAAAATTCATAAAAAATACAAAAATAATCAAAAAATAAAATTCTTTTTTATAAAAATTTCTTTTATCATATTTTAGGCTTAGGATTTAAATTTACTCTCGTAGGGTTAAAAATTTATAATTTCACTTTTTTAAAGAACGGGATTTGATTCCCGTTCTCGTTTTCTTCATTTTTTACTTTATGCACCCTCGGTTAAGGATTTCCTTAGCTTTTTCTTACAAGTTAGTAATTAGGATTAGGAAAAGTTTAAAAAAATCATTTTTAGGTTTAATTTAGGTTTTAATTGTCGCGTTTCTTTAATTCCAGTTTACGTTTTAATGCTTACGTGTTTAATTTTCATTTCCTGTTGACTTGTTTTCGCGAATTTATCTACTTGTCATTTATATTTAGTAGGATTTAGAAAAACCAAATCAAAATTCTTTGAAACCATTCATAACGCGCGATCACGGACTTAACCGATTCTCAATTCGCACTTCGTCGAGGAAAAACGACCTGGGAGGTTTTTTTTGAGATAACTTTGGTTAAAAGTTTGTTTCTCGAACCCGACGGAAAATACTTACTATACTATAATTGACCTATCCTTATATACTTATATATTATATTATATAGAGTGTGTTCGGACGTGATCAGTTATTTATTACAAGTTACATGTTTGTCATTATCAAAACAAAAGAGAATGTGTAGATTAAATATCGTAATATTTGCACTAACAATCTCCCCCTTTTTGATGATGATAAATAAATGTGTAAACGTAATATATCGTAAGATGTAAAATTACTTGTATCCGCTTACTACCTTTGCATTACCTCCTTCGTTTACACTCTTCTCCCCCTTTTGTCAAAACAAAAAGGGTGTGTCCTTGAAGTTTAACTTCATTTCTCCCCGAAAAGGCGAGTTTGCATCATCCCTAGTGAAGTTTATTTGCCTACTTCAATCCTTTATGATTGTTGAATCTTCTTAGGTTATTTTCCTTGATTTATAGCGGATCCTTGAAAGTTTAACCTACAACATGGTTAGTTCTGTGCAAAAAAAATATGAAAACTATATGATAAAGAAAATGACATCTTCGCAAAGGATTGTAAAAGAGTAAGAATGATGATGAATGCGTGCATGCTCCCCCTTGACGAGTGCTCCCCTAGATTGAGGTGTCAAGATATGATGAAAAATAATATGTATTCTTGAATGAAGTAAGAAGAAAAATCAAGATCAAGATACTTTTGAGGCGTGCTTGAAACTTTCGCGTATTTGGCAATTCCTTTCTTGAAGTGAATTACCTACACAAGATTTAGAAAGAGATGCTAAAGAGAGAGAGAGAGAGAGAGAGAGAGAGAGAGAGATCGGTTGATTAGAGAGAAGATTAGATGAGAAAGATGTGTCAAAACATGAGAAATGGCTTTAAAAGCTCAACGAAAGCTCCCCCTTGCTTGAGGGTGTCAAGTATGATCCTACAAAACAAAAATTAGTGCAATAACAGGTTTTGTCCT